>CAUYQG010209886.1:0-11668 GCA_963574415.1 Tarsius wallacei
ATGAGAGTGAGCAGCCTTGTCTTGTTCCAGTTTTCAGAGGAAATGCTTCCAATTTCTGTCCATTTAGGAATATGTTGGTCGAGGGTTTATTATAAATGGTTCTTACTATTTTGAGGTATGTTCCATCTCATCTATACTCAGGTGTTCAAGGGTTTTTATCAAAAAAGGATGTTGGATTTTACTGAAAGCTTTTTCTACATCTAATGATATAGTCATGAGGTTTTTGTTTTTACATCTGTTGATGTATTTAATTACATTGATGATTTTGTGGATGTTAAACCTTATCTCCATCCCAGGGATGAAACCTACTTGTCTGTGGTGGATAATTTTTGAAATGTGTTGTTGGATTCAATTTGCTGAAATCTTAGAATTTTTTCATCTATGTTCATCAGGGAAATTGACCTGGGGTTCTCTTTCTTTTTTGGATTTTACCTGATTTTAGTGTTAATGTGATGTTAGCTTCCTAAAATGATTTGGGGAGAGTTCTGTCTTTCTTGAGTGCCTGGGATATTTTCAATAGGATTAGTATCACCTCTTTCTTGTATGTTTTGTTGAATTCCACTTGAAAGCTGTCTGGTCCAGGGCTTTCTTTTTTTGTAGGTTTTTTTTTTTTTTATGATGGAGTCTATTTCCTGGGTTGTTATCTGTTCATTTAGGATCTCAATTTTTTTGTTTGTTTGTTTCAACCTTGGAGGTTGTGTGATGTCAGAAAATCCTCCATTTCACTTAAGTTTTCAAGTTTGTTTTCTTACAGGTGTGCATAGTAATTTCTGATAATCTTTTGTATTTCTTTGGGGTCAGTTGTGACTTGATCATTTGTGTTTCTGATTGTATTTATTTAGGCTCTTTCTCTCTTTTTGTTGTCCAGTCTGACTATGGGTCCATTAATCTTGTTTATCCTTTCAAAGAACCAGCTCTTTGTTTCATCAATTTTTTTCTATTTTTTATATATTTCTCTCTCTATTTTTTTCTTCTATATCCCATATTTGGGCTTTTATTTTGGTTATCTGGATTCTTCTGCTGATGTTAGGTTTTTGGCATTGTTTTTCCAGTTCCCTTAGGTGATTTGTTAGGCTGTGATCTTTCCATTTTCTTGATGTGTGTTCATAGAAATATAAAGTCCCCTCTTAGTACTATTTTTATGACATCCCAGAGGTTTTGATGAGAGGTATCTTTGTTTTCATTTATTTCCAGGACTTTTTTAAATTTCTGTTTTGATTTCTATGTTGACCCACAAGTTGTTCAGCATCATGCTGTTTATTGTCCATGTCTTTGTGGATTTGGGGGGAATTTTGTTGATGTTGATATTTATTTTTATTCCACTGTGGTCTGAGAAGGTTCATGGCAGTATTTCAATCTTATGAAATTTGTTTATGCTTGATTTCTGGCCAAGGATGTGGTTGATCTTAGAGTACATTTTATGTGGTGATGAGTAGAATGTATATTCTGCGATTGTTGGGTGGAATGTTATGTAGTTATCTATTAAGTACATTTGGTCTAATGCCAAGTTGAGGATCTCTGTTGATTTTTTTGCCTTGATGATTTATCTAGGATTGTTAGTGGGGTAAGTCCCCAGTCATGATAGTGTTAGAGTCAATGTCTTTTTTTAGTTTACTTAGTAGCTGCTTTTTACAGCTGCTGCTTCTGTGTTGGGTGCATATATGTTTAGGATGAATATTTCTTGTTGATGGATCAAACCTTTTATCATTATGTATTGTTCTTTCATATCTTTTTATTTTGATTGCTTACAGGTTGTTTTGTCTGATATTAAGATCGCAACTCCTGCCTTCTTTTGTGATCTGTTCACCTGAAAGTTTGTTTCCATCCTCTAACTTTAAGTCTTTGAGCGTCATTGTGGTGAGGTGTATTTCCTGGAGACGGTAAATTGATGAGTATTTTTTTTAATCTATTTGCCATCCCATGTCTGTTCAGTGGTGCATTTAGTTCATTCACACCCAGGCTGGTTATTGAAGTGTGAGAGTTTGCCCCATTATAATTCTCTTATAAGACTATTTTCTTTTCATTTAGCTTTTGTGTTAATATATGTGTATTTTCATTTTTGTAGGTGGGCTGTGTCTTCTGCTACTTCTATGCTCATTTACGATCTTGTGAAGTATGTGGTCTTTCTTTTGTTTCTTTTTCCTTCTGTGCGTACCACCTTTTAAAACATCTCCTGTAGAGCTGGTCTGGAGGCAACATATTCTCTTAGAGACTGGATGTCTGGGAAGGATTTTAATTCTCCATTGCTGATGAAGCTTAGCTTGACTGGGTAGGAAATTCTAGGTTGAAATTATTTAACTTTGAGAACATAAAAGATTTGGGTCCAGTTTCCTCTGATCTGTATTGTTTCTGCAGATAAGTCTGCAGAAATTCTGATTGTTCTACCCCAGGGGGTAGTCTAATTGTTTTCCCTTGCTATCGTTAGGATTTTTTCTTTTATACCTACTTTTTGTAGGTGAATCACTATGTATCTAGGGGTTGGTCTTCTCATATGCTGTCTTACAGGGATTCTCTGAATCTCTTGTGATAGTAGAGTCATTTCTCTGGTCAATTGAAGAAAGTGTTCTTTTTTTTTTCATTTTTTGAGTTGGAGTCTCACTCTGTCACCCAGTCTGAGTGCAGGAGTGCAGTGGCACATTCACAGCCACCACAGCCTCAACCTCCTGGGCTCATGCGATCCTTCCACCTCAGTCTTCCAAGTATCTGGAACTACAGATACACATCAGGATGCCTGGCTAATTTTTTGATTTATTGTAAAGATGATGTCTCACCAAGTTGTCTAGTCTAGTCTTGAATCCATGAACTCAGACAATCCTCTCACCTCAGCCTCCCACAATACTGGGATTATAGGTGTGAGCCACCAAGCCTGGCCAAAGAAAGTTTTCATGAATTACCCCATGGAATGTTTGTTCCAAGATTTTTTCCATTTCTCTTTCTACTTCAGATATTTCAATCAGACATAGGTTTGACTTCTTGATAAAATTACACATCTCTTGGAGAGGTTTTTTTTCTATATTTTTAATATATTTGGATAATTGCACATTTTGGTCTTCTGGCTCTGAGATTCTTTATTCTGCTTGCTCAGTTTTGCTTCCCTTGCTTGTCAGTTTATTATTTATTTTTTGGATGGAGTTCTTTATGTTATTTCTAAATACACTGTCTTGAGTCTGTCCAACTCAGCTGCAATTTCATTTAGTCTTAGCTCTTGCATTTCCTGATTTTTCTTCATTCTATCCAATGATTCTCTGATCTCTGTTAGTACCTTCTGGATACTGTGATTCTCAGAGATAGCCATTGTTTGCACCCCAATTGCTGTTCTTTTAGGCACTGACTCTTTGCAGGGACTCTGAAGGTTTTCAGTTATTTCTTGTTGGGTTTTCTTCATTTGTAGCAGTTCTCATATCTTTCTCTTTAATTCTGTTGCTCAGTGGGAAATGGGGAAGCCATCACTTCTGATATTTGCTCTACCTATTGTCCTTCCCTGAGTCAGGGCTCTAGGTTTGTTCAGTTATAAAATATGACTGGGGGTGTGGTGCTATGCTATGTCTTTACATTTTGGAGCACTTACTAAAGGGTAAGGGAGAGGCTGCAAGGATTCAGAACTTACTGGTGGATCATAATGCTTGCTATTTGCTGAATGGGCCAGCTGGGACCCGCTATCCATCTCTACACAATATGACCTTATAGTGGGTACACTTGCATAGTCCATGAGTCCAAGACAGGGCATTAAAGGGAAAGGAGAGGAAAGAATGAGAGAAAAAAAAAGGAGAGAAGAAAAAAGAGAGAAAAAAGAAAAACCAACAAAAAAACAAAAATAAAAAACCAAAAGCAAAAAAAAAAAAAAAACCCAAACCATACAGAAAGAACAAAAAGAAAGAAATAAAAGATGGAAAGAAAAGAGAAAACCAACCAATAAACAGTGCAAACAAACAAATCAAAACCAGAAAAACCCATTGATAGAGTTATCCACTTTTACATATCTCTTTGAAAGAGCGGGCTCCCTCTTACAGTGAGCTTTGTGACTACAGTTCTATTGCTGCAGGTTTCCTCTTTGCTGTTGAAATTTAAGATGTTAGAATCTTCACCCCCTTCTGCCTGCAATGGACAACCGGTGCATGCCCATGAGAAGGTAAGGGGATGGAATAACTTAATTCAGCATCTCTCAGGCTCTCTCTCACTTCCTTCCTTTCCCAGCATTGTCACAGCTCCCAGGGCATCCAGTTCATGGTGGGAGAATGGGGCCTCTGGCCTCTGCCTTGTCCTCCCAATCTCTTTCACTCATTGCTAGGGGCAGGGGAGAGTCAGCTAGGCAATCACCAGTCTCCTTCTTGGTCAGATCCACTGTATGCATCTATTGCCCAGCAGCTGGCTCAGAGCTGAGGGTGGATCATATGGGGCTCTGCATCCGCTGTTATCCACCAGGGTTTGTGCACTGAGGGCAATGCTCTCTGAGGTGGCAAAGAGCAGCCCTGATGCAATGCAGAGATCACCCCCTGGTCTCAAAATGCAGGTCTACTGTTCTGCAGAGGCCTCCCTGAAGCACTTCTATGCCCAGACTTTAGAGTGGCATTCAGTTTCTCTGCAGGCTGCTGTTCCTGCCAGAAACGGAGTCCAGAGGGATAGCAAGTACCATAATCTCCGGATCTCAGGTTCCTGTGATGCAGGCCAGCCTGGTGTTGGAGGCTAGGGCAGCAAATCCAGGCTTGGAGTGGCTTGCTGTTTCCTCGGTCCTCTGCCTCTGGCTCCCTCACTGCACTCCTGCTGTATCACTTGCTTCCACCATTTGGACAGGCACTGCAGTGGTGGGAGCAGTGGTTGCTCCAACAGCTTCTTGCCAAGTAAAGCTCTAGTGAATTTAGAAAATGGCACTCAGCTTCTGCACTCCGGGAAGCACTACAGTCCAAGTAGAGAGGCTGCGGCACCAGTAGTTTCACTAGGAGAGCCCTGGCTACTTGCTCTTGAGTCACCACTCGGTCAGCCTCTCACACACTCACTTACAGACACTCATGCAGAATCATCTGTACATTAACTCACATGCACATGGACTCACATCATCTGATTGGCTACACCACCATCTTCCCAGCATCCTCCAGTTCCTATGTTCTTTCCAACTTTTGCATAAGTATAGTCAATTTCAATCTTTTACTATAAAAATATATTATATCCTAAATGGAAATTTATGTTGGATAAGTTAAATATTTTATCATAAAAATAAACTATAGAAAAGCTATATTAATGATGACATGTGAGCATGTCTGCATATATAATATAATTTTGATTCTTTTAGTGGAAAAGTCTCCCCAAGCACAATATTAAGGTTAAGAGACATCTTAGCAGCATATTGTTCACCTAAGCCACTGTAAGGCAGAAGAAACTATCCCTATGCGTCCTGTGTTTTCGATAGGACACAAACATTAGTTTAAAGGTTAAATTAATTTGTTGCAATCTAAGAACTTCACAAAGTTAATTTTAAAGAGCACAATAAAATATAAAAATACATTTAAAAAGCACTCCTTCAATATTTCAAAGTGCAAAGGGTCAATATATCATGCACTTATGGAACCTAAATTAAGATGTCCCTTTGAATACACATATCTGGTCTCATGCCTTCCCAAAACCTCACTATAGCCATTGTACATCCATCTATCTATACATAGATGAATATAATAAATATGTATAATACATACTCCTATATAATATATGATTTATACATTTAATAAATAAGTATATATATTTTATAAAATATTAAAATGACACTATATTAGTTTGATCAGGCCTTCATAACAAAATAACACAAATTGGGTGGCTTAAGTAACAGAAACGTATTTACTTTTTCACAGCTGTGGAGACTAGAAGTTCAAGATCAAAGTGATTGCAGGAGTCATGGTATTGGGGGAGGGCTGCCCTTGGGCTGCTGATGACTCCCGTCTCTTTGTGTCTTCACATGGCAGAGAAAGAAAGCTCTGGTGTCTCTTCCTCATAAATTTGCTGATCCTATCAGATTAAAGTCCCTTGTTTATGAGCTCATTTAGCCTTGTTTACCTCCTAAAATCCATATCTCCAAATATAGTGATCTTGACAGTGAGGACTTCACCATATGAATTTTGAGGGGGCACAATTCAGTCAATAACAGTAATGAAGGAAGAGCAAGAGAAAATATAACAGCAAAATAATTTTATCTGGGTGGTAGATAGAGAGGCCCTAACTGGTTTAGTAGTTAAATCAGCACTACTCTGAGGTTAGTTGAGAATCATTGTTTTCCTCATAGAATCATTAAAGCACTCAGGGTGGAAGCACCAAGAACCTAAAATAAGGAGAAATAGATAGACATTGTTTCAAAAGAAGATCACTAAAAGCCTTCACTTTTCCATGGTGCTTTGATAATTATCCTTTCTTTTCCAACAGATATGTGAATTGTTCTCTAAGGAAAATAATGCAGATGGTCTCTGTACTTGGAGGCCCAGGTACAGATGAAGGCCAAGGTACTATACCCGAGCCAAGAAGATTAATTACTCACATTTGCTAAATGCTGTACCCCTTAGCACCTTCCTACTGCGCTAGTCCCAGATCACCAAAAGACCAACACTGTTCACACAGGAGATCAGAAGCCCCTTTCCTAGAGAACCCAACCTGCTTGAGAAAAACAGAGATTCTCCAACAGAAGAGCCTCCTTGATCATCCTATGTGGGTCCCCAAATGACTGCTGTTCCCTAAGAGGAGAATGGTGCTGGATACGTGTACTGAGAACAGTACTTTGTTTCTCACTTGGAGAGAAGAAAGGTACAGAGAAATTCAGTGTAGTCATCCCTTTGATTGCTGGTTTCCACAGTGTTGAGGTGATTGGACACAAGCACATATGTTCCTCAGATAGTTAATCCATACCCCGGTGCTTATCTTGAATCAAAATCTTAACAACAACAGCTTTCTGCCCCTCATTGATTATAATATAATGCTTTAGAAATACAGATTAATGAATCTTAAGCAATGCAAGAAAAAAAGGTGCAGAAAAAATACAATATATTTTATTCCAATATATACAGAAGCGTTTCCATGTATTATCTTGTCTTTAATTGAGACACATGTTTATTGCAGCACTATTCACATAGCAAAAACATGGAACCAACCATGCTACCCATCAAAACTGGACTGGATTTTTAAAATGTGGCAGGTATACACAATGGAATGTTACACAGTCATAAAGAAGGACAACATGTGGACTTTGCAGCAACTTGGATGGATTTAGAATCTATCATAGTGATCTGTCACAGAAACAAAGAATAGAGTACCACATGTTCTCACTCACAAGTGGACCCTGAACATTTACCATAATACTATAAGAAAGGGATTGGCAGTAGCAGGATACTGCCGAGGTTGGGGAGAGGAGCAGGACACAGCATTGATAAGGGTACCTGATATCAAACTAGGCAAAGGGGGGACCAAAGGGAGGCCAAAACTTTATCTGCATGATGTCCACTTTTATACCTAATCTTTAATTGTGCCCCATATCTTTAAGATAAAACAAAAGAGACATATGTACCCACATCTAAACCTTTCCTGTGTCCAGAGAAAGCTGATCCTCTTGTTTCCCTAGTGGAATCACACCTTTTAATCTCAGAGTGGGGGTAACTATCAAATTTAAAGCACACAGAACAAGAAGGGAAAGGTGATTCAAAACCCCCAAACTGGGATTTTGATGCAGAAAAATATAATAATATAGGTCAGATGGGTTGCAAAACTATATATGCTATCATTTAAAATAATGGTAGATAAAGTATTTAAAAATTTTTCAGAGAATGATTTGTAAATATTTTGCATACAAGTGTAAAGTCTTCACAGTGCAATACAATGTACTAACATGTTCACAGTGAGGTAGAAAACCAAGACAGACCAATAATAAGAAGTTGGAAATGCTCTTTAAACAAATAAAGCTATTTCCATATGACACAATTCTAGATAGTTTTACGGGTGGATCATTTAGATTTTTAATGGGCATGAACACCTGCCCAAACATTGGTAGAAGAAAAAATTTGTGATTATTACTTTAAACCTTAAACTGAAATATACTGTGGATAGGTTAAATACTTAATTTTAAAAATAAGTTATAGAAAAGCTATATCAATTATGTGTTGCATATCTATTATGTGAGCATGTTTGTGTATATAAAACATTCGTTTTATTCTTTTAGTGGAAAAAGTCTCCCTAAGTCCAACTCTAAGGTTAAGAAACATTTTAACAGCATGTTGTTCACATAAGCCCTTGAAACGCAGAAGAAACTATCACTGTGTCTTGTGTTTTTGATAGGACACAAACAATAATTCAAAGGTAAATAATAAACTGGGGAAGGTTTTTTAAAATTTAGAAAGCAATTATCTATAATTATTATTTATAATTAAGGCTTAAATCTAAACAGGTAGATAAAAAGACTGAATACTACCAAAGGGAGATTTGATAATGCAAATACACTTTTCTCAAATTGATCCATAGATTCAAAGCAACTGTAATGGAAACCACAAGAGTTTGTGAGACACATGAGTTGATTTTAAAATTATATGGAAGAGCAAAAGATTTGACAAAGGAAAGAAAGCTTTTCTCCTCCCTGATCCCTAGTAGATCTTGGACAAAGTGGATGTTTGTTTGAAGCTCCTTCTCATGATCTGGGTGGTGGGTGCCATTACCAGATCTTCATGACTCAGTTCTTTATCTCTAGTTGGACATATTTCACAGTAGTAATGGAAGATTTAAGTCAGATAAAGCATGTAAGTTTTTTATTGTGGTAATTAGCATATAGTAAATCTCAGTGAAGGGTTACATTATCATTCACTTTCCTCATCTACTTTGCTGTGATAGTGCTTCTCGTTCAATCTATGCCACATTTAATGTGTCAAGACACAAGGTCATAAGTCCAGCAGCTTGTTGTCCATTCTGCACAACATATCCAGAAAAGAGATGTTGCTAACTGAAAGGAATACATTACCTCAATAAACTACAAAGATTAATGTGCCTTCCAAGTGCTAAACTCTTTCCCTACACCCTCCAAAGGAGCAGTTCATCAGCAAAGCTGTCAGAACCAAAGCAAAGAACTGAGATGCTCTCAAGTTACCAGATATTTCTCTGACTTGTAGTTTGCATCTTATGTGAAATTCATGTTTCTCTATTGTTTCAGTACGAAAATCTCTTTAAATGTTTTTCTGATTATTCAAAATGCCTGCCACATAAAATAAGGATACTGTTCCTACTTTTCTACTTCCATCAATTCAAAAATGAAAATATAAATAAAGAAATGACCTTTTTCTCTTCATCTTTAACTGTTTTACAGAGATATTAATGTGAAATGTAAATGTATATGAGCAGCCAACAGGCACATAAAAAAATGTTCAGCCTCACCAATCATCAAAGAAATGCAAATCAAAATCACATTGAGATACCACCTAACTCCAGTAAGAATGGCTATCATTAATATAACAAAAAACAACAGATGCTGGTAAGGATGCAGAGCAAAGGGAATGCTTCTACACTGTTGGTGGATGTGCAAGCTAGTTCAGACTCTAGGGAAAAGAGTGTGATGATTCCTAAAAGAACTAGAAATTGACCTTCCATATGACGCAGCAATCCTCCATCTGGTAATATACACAGAGGAACTTAAATCACTCCACATGTTCGTTGCAACACTATTTACAATAGCAAAAACATGAACCCAACTGTACTACCCATTGAATATATACTTTATTTTAAAAATATGATAAATATTCATGATGTAGTATTATGCAGCCATAAAGAAGGACATCATTGATTCTGCAGCAACTTGGATGAATTTAGAGTCTATAATACTCAGTGATCTATCACAGAAATAAAGAACCGAGTACCACATGTTCTCACTCATAAATGAACCCTGAACATTAATCATAGTACTATAAAAAAGGGATTGGCAGTAGCAGGACACTGCCAAGGTAGGGAGAAGAACACATAACATACCTGATCTCAAACTAGGTGAAGTGGGGACCAAAGGGAGGTCCAAACTTTACCTGTACGATGACTACTTATCCACCTAATCCTGAATTATACCCCATATCTTTAAAATAAAAAAAAATAAAGAATTTGTATTAATACTTTTACTATCTTACTATATTTTATGATGTTAATTTTAAATGTCTTCCTTCGCTATTGTATAAATTTTCTTTGTGTCTTATTTACTTAAATATATTTTTTAGCTGAAAAGCATCCTAAATATATTTTTGAAGTGCAAAGCATTCATTTACATGAATGATTATTGAGTTGCTATGATAATATTCAATGTATGGTCTAATAACAAAAGAAATAAAAAGAACACATTTTTCATAAATATTTAAGTGGTCTGTACTTATTCAAACTCTTTTGTTGCAAAATTAGCCTATAAATTTCTATGAAAGGTCGTGTTTCCTCTCCCCCCATTCAATTTGCAAATATTATGAGTTCAATATCTTTAGTTGTGTCAATTTGGATTTTGGTACAACGTTCCTTTGCTTTCTGGAAAATAAAGAGACATTAAAATCTTTATGAACATGAAGACGCAAAGAGAAACATGCCAAAGGATGAGCCACTCAAAAAAATTATTAGTGCAGATAATATCGGCTAACATCAGTGTGTTTTATATGTGGCAGGCACTTTGTGCTATTTCTTTAAGTCTTTATAAAACTGTGAGATATGTAGTAGTATTCTTAGAATTCTTGATCTCACTCATTAGGTAAGACAATGGAGGCACAGTGAATAAGTGATTTCCCTAATCATTCAGTGGGTGTTAGGTAACTCAACATTATAGAAGATGACTTGACCACCTTTCAAAATAATGTCTGATAGACAGTATATCACCTAACACATTTTCAAAATCTATAGGAAGCAAAGTGGAAATAATTGAGGAAGCCCAGATTGTAACAATATTTGAGATTGCATGTAAATGGCCTTATATCTGGATGCCTTTCAACTTATTTTTTTCAACCCTAAAAAAGCAAGTAATAATATTATCATCCCTGATGTGTATTAGGAAAAAAAAAAGCAAAAAAATCTGAGGCACAGACAGTTTAAGTAACCTGCCTAAAGTTGCACAACTTCTCAACAGCAGAGTAGACAATTCCCTATAGGTAGCCTGGCCCCAGAGTGGTACACCTGGCTACGGTCTCTATTTCAGATGTAACCCCATGTGCAGCATTAACAGATAGACTGGAGAGAAGCAAAACTACTCAAATTTCTATTCGATTTCTGTCTTTCCTGCAAGAAGATCGATCTTCACATTGGAAATGGAAGATGATATTAGAAAAAAAGAAATTCTCAGCTGAGCTAGGGAAGAAATCTATTAAGAGAACACCAACTTTCTCAAAACAATTTTTGCCCCAAGGTCCTGAAGATTACTTCTCAACAGAAAGAAAGAACCCCCAGCCAAGGTGGCAAGGTTGAGGATGATGTTTGAGGAAGAGTAGACATCAGGAAAATAGATGAAATGAGGGAGATAAGAAAAATTAATGAGCCGGGCTCGGTGGCTCAGCCTGTAATCCCACGCTTTGGCAGGCCGAGGTGAGTGAATTGCCTGAGCCCGCGGGTTCGAGACCCGCCTGGGCAACTTGGTGAGACCTCATCTCTACAATAAATCAAAAATTAGCCGGGCATGGTAGCGTGCGCCTGTAGTTCCGGCTACTCG
>CAUYQG010209893.1:0-18916 GCA_963574415.1 Tarsius wallacei
GTGCACGCCTGTAGTTCCGGCTACTCGGAAGGCTGAGGCGGAAGGATCGCCGGAGCCCAGCAGGTCGAGGCTGCGGTGGCCGGGAGCGGCCACTGCACTCCAGTCTGGGCGACAGAGTGAGACTCCAACTCAAAAAAAAAAAAAAGAATGTACTTAGTTGTAGCTTCAAATAAGTAACCTTCCCCCCCCCCCCCCTTTTTAGGACATTAAAACTAGGCATCGGCTAATCTGGAACTACAGGAGTGCACCACCATGCCTGGCTAATATAAAACTCTAGGTTTAAAATAACTTCCCCCACAGAACTGTGAGTGTGCCTTAGGGTTACTGATGAAAAGGCTGATGCTAGTCTGAATCCTTTTCTTTGTGACCATTTTCCTTTTGGAAGTGTTTAGGAACATCTTTTTAAATTTCACTATGATGCACCCAGGTATAGAATTTTTTTCTTTCATTTTTAGTGATTAGTTGGTTCTTCTAGTTTGAAGAGTTATCTTTCTGTTCAGTTCTAGGAAATTTTCCCATTTTTATTTCATTTTTCTTTCCTCTATTTTCTCTTTCTTTCTGAAATTCTCATCGTTTATGTATTAGACTTCTTGGATTTATTCTCTGTGGTCCTTATTTTTTTTCTCTAATTTTTTTATCAGTTTATGCTCTCTTATTTTTTTATTTCTGAACAATATTTTCAGTTTCTAAAATGCATGCTCTTATTTTCTGAGAGTACTTCTTCCTTAGCATCCTATTTTTGTTTTATGGATGCAATATCTTCTAAATCTCTCTGAAGGAACAAGTCATAATGTTTTTAAATTGTCCTCTGTTTCATCTAGGTTGTTTCTCTGTTTATCCTGTACTTTTATTATGCTAGGTTTTCTATAAATACCTGTTGTTCTTTAGTTATCCATTCCTATTGTAGAGCAAAGGAATAAGAAAGATGACATAACTTTTTTACAGATGGAGGAAGCTTGTTAACTGGCAGCCTTCTCTTTTAGACTCTGCAACTTACTAGCTATGTTGGACAAATTACTTAGCTGCTCTGTCTCATTTGAAAAAGTGGGATAAAGATGTTGTTTTGTAAGTATTAAATTAAGACTGCATATAAAGTCCTTAGAATGGTACCTAACAAAAAGCAAACACTTATTTAATATTTAGTATTATTAGTAAGATAAGCTGGCAGAGAACTGGCTATTTCATTAGGGACCCAACCAAACCCTAGACTTGCACTTGCTGGTACAGAATTCCTCATTCTCATTCAACTTCTTGAAACAATCCTTTGAACTTTTGTCTGGGAGTAATCAATGGGTTGTGTGTTGATATAAAGAGATCTTTAATAATCCTCCTGTTTTGAACACTTCTTACACCCATCCTTCATAGTCACTCTTAGTCATTTAGAGCCTTTTCCAGCTTCTGCTGGGCAGTCAGTTCTACTGTAATATCTTTCTTAAGTATGCCAATCTGCATCACTCTTAGTTTTTTATGTCAGCATACTTGCATCTTCTTTCTGGTTTTCAGACCTTTGTTGAATCACATATTTCCCTCTCGGATCCTCTTTTATTTTTCCTGTTAAGGATCTATAAATTTTTGTTGCTTAACAATTATTTTAATATGACTTTAGGAAGGAAGTCTAGCATCTTGAATGAGAAGCCCCATTTACTCTTGGTATGTTTTGAGGGGGAGATTAATTTACTTTAAAATTTTTATCAAGTAATGTTTGCTCATCATTTTAAAAACCAAAAAGTACTATAAAACTCCATCTAACTTGCCACAAGCAACTCTGTTCTTTTTTTTTATTTCTGTTGGCATACTTACTTATGCATAGTGATGTTTCCTAATTTAGACATTATCCATCTTAGACATTATCTTTTGACTTCAATTGTGAAAGATGAGGATTTAGCACTCTATTGTGCTGTTTCCTTTTGTGATATCATTCAGTCTTTGACTTTAAATACTCTGCATAAGATTCCCAAACTTACACTTTCAGTGCGTTTTCCCCATTCAAATAATTTTTGCCAACATGAGATATGAGACAAATTTCTTGGATAATTTATAGGCATCAAATTTCTACTTAGGCATGCTTGAAAAAAAATTTTTGTTTTTCTATTCTGTGTTCTAGTAAAATATTATTCCAAACATATTCCTTCCTTAGATGGTACTGCTTTCTACTCAGTTGCTCATACCAAAAATCTAGAGGTCAGTGTTTATTTCTTCCTCTCCCTCCTATTCAATCCATCAGAAATTACTGGTGATTCTGATTCTTGAATTCATCCTCTCCTTACCACTTGTATTACTACTAATCTAGTCTGGTTGTTCTCCATGGGGCTGTGGTCCTCAACAGTGGCTGCCCTTCAAAGGACAGTTGTCAATGTTTGGGGTCATTTTAGATTATCACACTTAGAGAGTGCTATTGGCATCTAGTGGGTAGAGGCCAGATATGTGGCTAAACATCCTAAAATGCACAAGAAAGTCCTTTACAATGAAGAATAACCCAGCCCTAAATGTTAATAATGCTGAGATTGTTCCCATTTCCTTAGGCCCAAGGAATATCATTTAGCTTTTTCTCTAATAACGTATCAATCTTTTTATTTCATAGACATGGAAGGCAGGTTTTTTTTTGTTGTTTTTTTTTGTTTGTTTGTTTGTTTTTTGAGTCGGAGTCTCACTTCGTCTCCCAGACTGGAGTGCAGTGGCCGCTCCCGGCCACCACAGCCTCGACCTGCTGGGCTCCGGCGATCCTTCCGCCTCAGGAAAGGCAGGTTTTATAGATACGGATAAGAAGGCCACACACAGAAATTCTGAAGATGCCAGGACTGACAGATATGAAGGTAGGAGTTTATACCTGTCTTAAAGCCTTTTGGGTAATTTCAAGTACATTTTATAAATTAATGCATTTGCTTCTCTCTCATATGTTGCTAATAGTTGGGAAAATAATTGTGTTCCATTTTATATCTCTCTAAGGTAAACACAAAGAAAAGAAAAAAATGAAAGCAAAACCTAAAACACCACCGATCCCAAAATAGAACAGTGACATCTTATTCTTCAGATAACCATGTGTTTCCTTCATCTTCATCATCCTCTTCAGGAAGCCAGTGGAATTCGAACACTGAAGGTATGTTTATCACCCTGTTAAGGTTTTTGTATTTATAAGTTAGGTGATTTAGAAAAAAAATCTTAAACACCCTTCATAACTTTCATTAATTCAACTAATATTTACTGAGCATACTCACTGTATACCAAACATAATGGTAAGCATAGCATGGTCCCTTAAGCCAAGAAACTTTTATTATATTAAGCAATAAAAACAAGCAAATAATTCATTACAATGCAGGTGAGTGCTGTGACTTGCATGCATATGTCAAGAGAGCAAGGATAAGGCTTTGGAGAGGAAATGAAATCCAAACTGAGAATGGAGGATAAGTAGGCATTTTCCAGACAAAGGCAAGGAAGTGGAATTAGGAAAGATTTATTATAGGCTAAAGGAATTGGATGTGCTAACTACTATTAACATTTGGGTTTCTGATTTTTTTCCAGTAGTATGTTTTATACTTCTATTTCATGATTTATTAGTGAACTAATTAGAGTCTTCACTTGTAAGCAACGGAGACTGACTCTGGCTGATTTAAATGAAAAAAGAATTTATTGAAAGGATACTGAGTAAACCACAGAACTGCCAAGAAGCCTAGAGAATTAGTCTGTGTATATAAACAGAAACAAACTAAAACTTGGTAGTCAGACCATAGCCAGTATCGTGCTACAGAGCCCAGCCTAGAGAAGGCATACTGCTGCCACTGTGACTACTTAACCTGGATGACTCAGTTTGCATTGTCACTGTCACTTGATGCCGCCACTGTTATCACTGTCACTGCTGCCACTAGACAGTGAGTATTTCTGCTGCCACTGCCAGAATGGATTCTTCCCTGTTTCTGCCTTTTTATGACATTAGCTCCTAGGCAGTGATAGGCTGAGTCTAGATCACATGCCATGTCCTAGCTGCAAAGGAAGCTGGGAAAGCAAGCATTGATTTTTTCAGCATTGATGGTAGACTGTATTTAGAAGAATATTCACTGAACATATAAAGAAGAATCAGTCTCAAGACACACAAGGTGCTCAGAACAGTAGGTGATCAAGACACAGTCAGTGTGCAAGACACAGTAGGTGCTCAAGAGAGTAGTTGCTCAAAACAGTAAGTGCTCAAGATACACTAGGTGCTAAAGACACAGTAGGTGCTAGAGACACAGATGGTGCTCAAGACTGGAAGTGCTCAAAGAAAAAAAAAGAAAGTAGAATCAGGTACTGGGCAATCAAAATACAGCAGATGTTTCCCACAGTCAACTCTAAACAAGATCAACTAACTAGCTCGCTTTAAATTAGTCCTTTTTTTCACCTACCTTTACCCTCTCAGTGTTTGCTAGTCGTGTTGTAATTAGTTTTTCTATTGGTTAATTTAGTACTAATAAATATTCTTGTAACTCTGCCTCTTGTTCCATTAACTCTAGTCAATTATTTTATTCTCTTTTATATAGGCTATGTATATTGGTACTCCTATCCTTTCCTCCATCTTTTCCCCCATCATCTTTTTTTTTTTAACATTTTCTTTTCTTTTCTTTTTTTGAGTCGAAGCCTCACACTTCCACCCAGAGTAGAGTGCAGTGGCACCATTGTGACTCCCCGCAGCCTCGACCTCCTAGGCTCAGGTGATCCTTCTACTTCAGCCTCCCAAGTAGCTGGGACGACAGGCATGCGCCACTATGCCTGGCTTATTTTTTTATTTTTGTGGAGACGAAGTCTTGCTATGTTACCCAGGTTGGTCTTGAACTCCTGGGATCAAGCAATCCTCCTACCCTCTTCCCAAAATGTTGGGATTACAGACGTGAGCCACTGTACCCAGACTTCTTTTACATTTTCAATAGTTGATATTCATAGTCTGACCTACAACCAAAACTAAGTCTTTCATTTTGTCCATAGGTTGAGTTTAAAGGTTTAAAGTCAACAATTAGCATTTAGATTACTATTATTATATAAATTGCTACTACAGTAGCGTACAGTATTCAAGAATTACTTTCATGGATCTAATTCATAATTATTGGGACTCTCAAAGGAGAATGCTTCCAGTTACAGCATCAAGTATGTCATTTATATTCTATCAGTCGCTTAAAAACCATCCTATGTCATAGTTTTGCTTCATGTTTGAACCATGACTTTCTTGTATAGCTTTTGTGTTTCTTAGAGAGTCTAGTTATCTCACTTGCTTTTTATTGTTGACAAGAAGATCATGTAATTGCCATAATAAAAAATGTTCTGTCCATTCAGTCATCTGTTCCTTAGAGTTCATTAATTTCCCCCAGAAATATTCTTGTCTGCATAGTGTAATTTAGACCACTTTCTATCCCCCAAGTTCTGCTATATAGCTGATACACTAGGATTCTTCCTCACTGGTCTTCTGGTTTCTTAGATTTTCTTAGGTTAATGTCTTCCTCTCTCTTACTTTTCTGCCTCTACTGTAAGAGTATGCTGTAAAATAACTTTTTTCAAAACGTTGTCTGGGAAGTAAATTTTCTGAGTCTCAGCATATCTCAAAATGTCATTATTTTGCCCTCCCGCTAACTGATATTTTAAAAATGATTTCCCCCATTTCCAATTTCCAGAGGCAGGCACTTCAAACTCTTTTAGCAATATCTTTTGATATCTGTCTCTGAATCTTTAAATAACTGGTTTATGCAGTCATTTCTACATTTTTCAGTTTTAGGCTCTATGGAGGATAAAAATTCAGCTACTTTTTATCAACTACCATCTCCCTCCTCCTGACACTCACTTCTTCTCATTTACCTAAATAGGATTTCATTGCTATAGCTTTGATGATTTAATTACTTAGTAATCTTATTATTATGACTTTGTAGATGTTGTTCACAGCTGAACCATAATAGTTCTCTTTCTAGCACAATTTTTTGTTTTTCTTGCACTTAATAATTATTTTTTAAAATTTGTTTTCTGTGTTTGTGACATATAATAATAATATAACTCTCTGTTCAAAATGTTCAAACACATCAGGTATTCAGTTCATTTCATTTTGAGGTCCTCTCCTAGATCTTTTTAACATATTCCGTCTGGACTTAACTGTTCTCAAGTCCTGATAAGCACCTGTGATATTAGATTCTTCTTCATTCTGGATTTTTATGTTATCTGTCTCTTGGGTTTGATCACTTTCTGCATTGTACAGTTTCTTCCTCCTTTGTTCTCCTCTTATTTTATTGAAGTACCTCTTCCAGTAATTTCCAGGAAAAAGTTAATTCCTCTTCTGTTTGTAGTTGTGGATTTACGCTAATAAATACATTTCTTTTATTGACTTGTGTCTCTAATGGCACAGATCCTACGTTGAAAACCTAGGAGGGCTAGGGATGAATCAGAGATAAATTGAGCCTTATTGGAACTGAAGTCTTATCTCCACATAGTCCCTGATTGAGAGGATTAGTCATAATTCTATTTGCTTAGTGGAGAAAGGGTAAATATTCTTAGAAGGAAGATAACATCTTCTAGAGTCTCTAGAGTTTTTTAATACAAAATACCTAACTTTTATTTTAAAATTGCCACATATGTCTACATGACTGAAAACAAGAGTAAAGAATAATAACAGTCCTACAGGTAATCCATATATTGGACTTAGCTTGCAGTGAATTTTAGATAATTATGATGAATGTGTTCGAGAAAATAGAAATTTTTATGACCGGGCATGGTGGTTCACACCTATAATCCCTGCACTTTGGGAGGCTGAGGTGAGAGGATTGCCTGAGCCCATGGGTTTGAGACCAGCCTGGGCAACTTGGTGAGACCTCATCTCCACAATAAAAAAAAAAAAAAAAAAAAAAAAACTAGCTGGACATGGTAGTGCACACCTGTAGTTCCAGCTACTTGGAAGGCTGAGATGAAAGGATCACCTGAGCCCAACAGGTCAAGGCTGCAATGGCTGTGAGCATGCCACTGACTCAGCCTGGGCAACCGAGTGAGACTCCAACTCAAAAAAAAAAAAAAAAGAAAAAAATAGAGATTTGTAAACTATAAAAAAAGAATCAAGTGTATATTCTGGAATTAAAAGTTCATTATCTAAAATGAACCATTTTATAGATTTTCCAGTAGATTAGACGAAAAAAAGACAAAATTAGTGAACTGGAAGTCAGATCAGAAGGAAGAAAAAAGAATGGAAGATATAGAAGAGAACATTAGAGATTTGAGAAATCGATGAGTTCTAACACTAATTGAAATCCAAGAAGGAAAAAAGAGCCAATGAGGAAGAAGCAATATTTAAAGGGAATAATGGCTAAAAATTTTCCAGAACGTATGAAAGACATCAACTACAGATTCAAGAAACTGAAAATCCCAAGATGAATGATACCAAAAAAAAAAAAAAAAAAAATCTCATAGGAAACTTTTGCTTCCAGCCAGGAAAATGGGTTTTTTGTTTGTTTGTTTGTTTTTGTAGTATGGAGTAGTTAACGTGATGGCAAGTTGAGAATCTCCTTTTCCATTCTCTTATTAAAATACTCACCTCAGCTCGGGCAGCTCGGGCAGCTCGGGCAGCGGGAGCGAGCCGCAGCGGCCAGGCAGCCCAGCTTCGCAAAGGCTCTCGGCGCGCTGCGGCCTCCAGGCACCGGGCACGCGCCCTGCCTGCCAAGAAAGATGTCTAAGAGGTAGGTCAACTCCCCCGAGGCGACTGCGAAGGAGGAGCCCAAGAGATCGTCGGAGTTGTCGCCTAAACTTGCTCCTGCAAAAGTGGAAGCGAAGCCAAAAAAGGCGGCAGGAAAGGATAAACCTTCATTCCAAAAAAATACAAGCAAAAGGGAAGAGAGGAGCAAAGGGAAAACAGGCTGAAGTGGCTAACCAAGAAACTAAAGAGCTACCTGCAGAGAACAGAGAAACTAAAACCGAGGAGAATCCAGCCTCTGAGGAAGCAGGAGAGAAAGGAACCGAGTCTGCATAATATCATTTTCCGTGTCTTCTCAGTGGCTCCTGTCTCCCTTCTTGTACAATCCAGAGGAATATTTTCATCAACTATTTTGTAAATGCAAGTTTTTTAGTAGCTCTAGAAACATTTTTAAGCAGAAGGGAATCTCACCTCATTCCATTTTTTTAAGTATAAATTCTTTTTTTTTTTTTGACTGGGAATCTCACTCTGTCACCCAGGCTGGAGTGCAGTGGCAAGTTGCTCACAACCACCGCAGCCTCCATCGACTCGGCTCAGGCGATCCTTCTGCCTCAGCCTTAAAGGTAGCTGGAACTACAGACACGTGCTACCACACCAGCTAATTATTTGATTTATTGTAGAGATGAGGTCTCGCCATGTTGCCCAGGCTGGTCTCAAGCAATCCTCTTGCCTCGGCCTCCCAAAGTGCTGGGATTACAGCCGGGAGCCACTGAGCCCAGCTATAAATATTTTTTTTTAAGAGGTGAAATTATTCGCTGGTTGTTTATTTTTTGGTATAATACAACCAGAAAATAGTGTGGGATATTGAATTATGGGAGGCTTTGCCTGTCTTGGGTGTCAGCTTAACATTCCATAGATGAGGGGTTAGTTTTTATATCCGATAATAAAAAACATGCTAAATGGTGATATGAATCACAGCCCTGCATTTAATGTCTTGAACATTTAAAATTGTTTCTAGTCCCATGTGGTGTTTTAGTAGAATTGCTTCCTAAAGAAAACCACACCTTGATCATGGCTTTCCCTGCCAGTGTGCACTCTGTAACATCTCTGGTCTAACATCTCTGGTCGTGGTAGTCCTGTTCTCCTAATAACTTTAGTTTTTTTTTCTTTTGAGTTGGAGTCTCACTCTGTCGCCCAGACTGGAGTGCAGTGGCCGCTCCTTGCCACCGCAGCCTCGACCTGCTGGGCTCCGGCGATCCTTCCACCTCAGCCTTCCAAGTAGCTGGAATTACAGGCCTGCGCTACCATACCCGGCTAATTTTTTTATTTATTGTAGGGAAGGTCTCACCAAGTTGCCCAGGCGGGTCTTGAACCCGCGGGCTCAGGCAATCCACTCACCTCAGCCTCCCAAGGCGTGGGATTACAGGCTGAGCCACCGAGCCGGGCTGCCTTTCTTGTTGTATGGAAATCTGAGAACAAAAGAAGGGACTAATTTATACCCCTAGATAGCTTTGAGTTTTTATTAGTCCTGTGGCATTCGAATCACTCCTTAACACCCCTACTGATTTTAACAAGGCAAGTGCAATGATTTGTTAATCAAAAGCTAACTAATTAATACACATATTAGAGCTACATATTTATTTTCAGTCAAATTTTATAGTATTATAGACTTAACCTTGATTTATGGAGCCCCCATGTAATTGATGTGTATAGGACATTTATGCCTGTTTTCTAGGTCTTTTCTTTCATTGTTTTGTGAGGCTTTTAAAATGTATACAGAGATTTATTATTGTGTGTTTGCTCCTATGACAACTTGTTTGCCATACCTGTGATTTATTTTTCACTAATTTGTTCTCAGAGAACAACCTTGAAATGTAACTCTCCAATACAATACTGACCCTATGGAGAAATGATGATCTGCTTTCTAGAAACACGTTAGGGTAAAAAGTAGACACTGCTGGTATTTGCACCAAGAACTAGTCAAGGGGAGAGCCCTGTATTGATGAGAGGCAAAGGTCAATGGTCATGGGAAGCCTCAGAAGGAGACAGGACTTTGTCCGGTGCAGTCTACTACCAGAGGCATTCATTCTGTCACAGAGATCAGCAAGAGAAAGTCTGAGAAGGATGGAAAGCCAGGAGTGAGTGGGGGTGGGGAGAGCTGTTTTGATGAAGGGGGTGGATTGCAGAGCTTTGATTCATCAGAGAAGCATGTAGACAAGTCTTGAAATAATAGGAAAGGGACAGGGGTGTATTAAAGCAGATTTTCAAATTACATTTTAAAAATTGTCTTAATTGGTATAGAGATCTTAGACTAGAGCAATCTACACTTTTATTGAGAATCTGTACAGAGTGCCCAGCACAGTGTTGGAATATATTGCATTTACCAATCAATAATGAGCACCCACCATTTGCCAGGCAAAAATCTATTAAGAAATGTGAAAGACATTAGATGGAGTCAATATACCCAATAAGCAGTCATTTTAACATTGCTTCTCTGTCATGTTTCTCTAGCAGTTCACTTTAATTTACCCTCTTATCAAGGACAGAACCAGTTTCTCAAAGGTAGCTATTGATAATTGATTTACAACCCCTGCCCAGCTTGTTTTGTACTAATTAGCTTTTCTATTTCAAGTATTTGCCCAAGTTAACCTAATCAGGTCTTCGTGACCTTCATGACAGAGACCCCATCCACATGGCAGTAGTCATGTGACTAACCCACCCATCTGCCTACCATCCATTACTTGACATCAGTACCTGTGCTTACCTGCCATACCTGGAGCAGACTATCACCCAGTCACCTTAACGACCTTCCCCCATCAAAGGGAAGATTTAAAAGGATTCAGCTTCGAACAGCCATTCACCATTGCTTTGCTAAGCTGTGGTCTGGTCATGTGACTCCTTGGGCTATGGTCACCATGTTTCCTAGCTCTGACATCCTCCCCTGCCTTGGGGAGGTGAATCTCCTCTCTCTCTCTCCCTAGTTTACTTTCTAAATAAACTATATTTTCTAATCTAACTGCTGTGCAATTCTTCGCATCTTTCACGTGGCACCGGATCGCACACCAGGCACCCTCCATCGGGTCTGACTTAGCAAAATGGTCTCTACCTTCTATGTTCTGCTATTGTATGAGGGTAGACAAACACACACACATAATCCAGAAGTCACAATTCAGAGCAAAAAATGCTAAATCAGAATTACGACCAAGTGCCCTGGAAGCATTTATTTATCCAGCAGATGTTTCTGAAGTTTCTGTTATATACTAGGCATTGTGCTAGGTGCTGGACCTACAGGAAAGTACAAAGTGGCCTCATGGAATGGACAGCTCAGTGATACTAAAATTTCACCATTAAAGGATGTCTGCTTCTGCCAAGGTCCTGGAAAGCTTCCTGGAGGAGACACTGGCAAATAGTGGGTGCTCATTATTGATCGGTAAATGCAATGTAAGTTTAAAAAGCAGTAGGAATGGGTAGCAAGAATAAAGATAGGGTGGGGGCAGGAATGGAGTATGAGGGGGATAGAGGTGGAATTGGGGCAGTAATGGAGGTGGGATGGTGGTAGGATAAATGTGGGGTAGAAATGAGAAGGCAGAGGTGAAGGTGATATGGGGAGGCTGCTATTTTTCTATTGTACAGAGACAGGTGTAATGGCAGAGCTGTGAAGCAACACGGTTAGGGCCCGAACATGTATTTCATAAGTGAAGATAGAGATGCTCCAGCCTGGTCCCAAGAAGCATGTGATGGTGTTGTGTAGACAAGGTGGATGCAGGAAACAGACAAAGCACTGCCCTGCCTGGTTGAGGGAGGTGCTGAATTTTGCAACTCTGGCTCTAAGTCATTCATTAGCAGGATCTGATTAGTGGTCTCATTGCAGTACCCTCCAGCCTGGTCTCTGCACCTCAATCCTTACTTCTGTCTTCTCTCTCCAGTCATTCATCAAATATTTATGGTACCTCCTAAGTCCTGGACCCAGTAGATTATGCTTATACAATGGTAATTTAAAGCCTGTCTTTAGGCCCTTGTAGGTAAGCTTGTACAACAAACACCAAGGAGTTTAGAGCTTTTTCAGGAATGAATAGAAACCAAATCTGAGTGAAACATTGGGAGGAGCTGGCTAACATTTTCAGGAGGGCTTTATTCCTGGCATTTTGTTATAATTTTCTTAATGCTTCAGATAGATTTTCCTTGTTCTTAACTGCTGTTTGTGCGGAAACTTGCTTCTTGTCCTCTTGCTTACAGTGATCTTCAGCCTGACCGTGATCTGGGTTCCAGTTCCCAAACTTCTCAAATAATAACAACTAACTGAATATGCGTCTCACGTGCCTGCTCAGACGGCAAACTGCTTAAGAACAGGAAACCTCTTCCAGGGCTTTAACGGAACACATGACAGGTGTTCCAAAATATTTTGCAGAATTGAAGCATTAGAGAAGAATTCACTTAAAAAATTTTTAGAATGTTGGAGTAAAAAGAGTATGGCTTGGCTTTTCGATAAATTGATGGACGCTTTGATTCCTTTTGTCAAATTCTGGCCCTCCAAATACCACCCACACAAAAATCTGCTGCTAAGACAAAACTGAGTTTACTGTTTGCTCCAGTAAGGGAGAATAACACTTTGACAGCTTTGGTGGCGTCTTGGGGTGAGGAAAGCATTTGAAATTTGTTGGTGATTGGAAGTTTGGGATAAGGTCGATCTAGAACTTTCAAGGGGGAAGACTTGATTAGGATGGGTAAGGATCATGATATAATAGTTTAGGATTGGTGGAAACAGCAAGATAAGGACTTTTTGAGGCAGGAGATTGAAATAATTTTAGAACGAAAATTTCTGTTGATTAATGCTTTCTATGAGAGTGTTCTTTGAGTCCTCCGGGAAAGCTCCCATATTGAACAATCAAGTTATCTGCCTGGGCAAAAGTCTCCTGGAATAGTAAGATCATGCTAGTGATGACGATGACGTAGTCAATCCATGTGAATGTCGACAGGGTGGGCCATGGATAGTTTTGGTCCTCACTTGTTAGCCAAGCGGGAAGTAATTGGTGGTTAGAAAACAAAACGAAAACCAAAAAAAGGGAAGATTTTTCTCTAAAGTTTTGTTTGGGAATCTGAATTATCACCTAAGTATGTGCACAGTCACAGAGGTCTTCTTCTGTCCATGAAAAATGTGCTCGGTGGATGAGATGAGATTTTTTGACAGACTGCCGGGTGCCGACCCTTTGGGGTTTGTCAAATGCACAAAGGGGGCTGACTTTTCCAATGCATAGCTGATACCTAATTGCTGCATGCGATGACGCTGTGAGTTTCTATCTTCCCTTGTTCCTGTGTCACATCTTTCTCTTGACATTTATCCTTCTAGGAAATGTTTACTAATGCAAGACCCACCAGATGAAAATATCTAATAACCTCAGGATACTTTATTTCATATTTTATTAGGTCAGAAAACTGTAATGCATCTTTCATTTCATGCCGACTGTCACCAACTCGCTTCTAAGTATACTGCAAGAATCATTTCTTCCGTTAATCATATGGCAAAATCTCACCCGAGGAATCTGAAATTGATTTTTCTTCCTTTCTGCCCAGACAGTGCAGCCCCAGACACCTTTTTGGCACCCTCCTGGGTGAAATGGGAGGTCAGTCCCATGTTATACGGGGTGTTGCAAATTTCACGAACAGATAATTTTGCCTCTCTCAGCCAGTTCTTGCAACCTCCCACAGGTTGTTTGCAAACTGCAGCTTTGCAAATACTACCTCAGATGGTATTATACCCTCTCCAGTTGAGCACTGGAGAACAGTCCAAATAAATGATTGCGTTTCTGAGTAATAGATGAGCACCGACTATCGCCTTGCTCCCCAGCTTAGAATTTGGCCCCAGTACTTACTTTCTTAATAGAGATGTTTGAATTTTCATCTGGTTATCTTGGGTTTGAGGGCTTCTCGTCAACCTTTTTTTTGTGTTATTTTCATTTTTCAAAAGCATTCCACTTCGATTCTCATCATCTTTGTTCCTCAGTTGAACTGAGAGCAAGTGTGTTTTTAATGAAGTGCTGATCCCCTTTTTTTAAAAAGTGTTTTTCAATGGACCTAGCTGATTGACATTTATTATCATTTTCTGTCTGCCTTTGGCCTGGAATATAAAAGAATCTTGAATTATTTTCTCTTTTCACTCACAGGCCTAAAGGGGTCTCATTTCTTTCCTCCCCACCTTTTTTTTTTTCTTTTTCCATATTCCCTACCTTTCTTTTTTCTTCTTTCTCTAAAACTTACACTATCTCCTTGTGTAATCTTATAGAGGCCCTCCAAAATCCTTGAGGCAGAAGTGACTGGGCTGAGTCAGATAGCCTGGAAATGTGAGAAGGTGGTGCAGGCAGAGAGATTGATGGTAGAATTTGGCCTGTTAGCTTGCTGTGGATGGCTGTGTGACGGGAAATGATGAGGGCTTCTGTTGTCCTTTGCCAGTTCCAATATCCTTTGCTTGTGGTTCAGGCCCTGGCAAGGTTGAGGCAGTCCTGATGTGACCGTTTCTGGGGCTGAGGATGTGCTGGAACCAAGGATCCCTGGCAGGTATCTGCATGGAGCCCCTTCATCCTTAGGTTGTGGTGGTGCCTGCCAAAGCCTCCACGGCTGATCAGCGTAGAATTGATTCAGCCAGCATCGTGCCTTCCGTGGGGCTCCTCTTGTGGTGGTGAGAGTGGGCTTGACCTCCATCTTCCTACTGGTACCGACTTTGTAATGGACATTTCATTATAAGCACTTGGCTGCGAGGCTTGTACATTTTTGACACATTAATCTTTTGACCTTCCGTTTCCTTACCTGCATTTTAGTTGTGACCTACGCCTGGGTTTTGTGAAAGTTCAGTGGGAAAGCACAAGAAAAGTACCTGGCACAGTGCTGGGCACAGGGCAGCCTCTCCATAATTGCTTATTCTTCCCTTTCCTGCTTCCTTCACTCACGCCATCAGAGTCCCTGGCCAGGCTTCTGGGTCCTGGTAGTGCCAAGGGAATAGTGCTGAAGTGATGTCCCTGGAGGAGAGACAAGAAAGCCTTCTGTGTGGTGTTTGAACTTCTTCCCTCTCTTCTGCCAGCCAGCTGAGCTAACAGAAGTTCGATAACAGCCCACCATGTCCTTTTAATTGATGTCTCCAATTCCCAGGCTTCAAATAGCTTCAGCAGACTGCAGGGTTTTGTTTTTCCTTTGCTTATAACCAATTATCATCTGGAACCAATTTGGTGAAAGGGGCATGAATTTTCCCCAGCAACCGGTTGTGCTTGCTTTTCTCTGATTTTTAGCCAGCTTTGTCCAGTGCTCACAGGTAGAGACCAGAGGGATCATGACCTACCCTAGTTGCTTAAACAGAAATGCTCAGGAAAGAGGCGGAGGGCATGCTGTTTTTCAGCTTGGGGCTGTCGAAGCCCTGGAGGCAGCTGGGGGCCGTTGCCACTGTGGAGGGTGTATGTGTGTGTGTGTGTATGTGTGTGTGTGTGGCGCAGGGGAGGAGGGCTTAGGTACAGACACTTCCTCAGTGTGGGCAGGGAAACCATGCAGCCCACGTTTCTATGTCTGACTAGCACAGGCACTTGCCAAGTGTTTATCAGACTCTGGGTCTTTGCTCCAAATGTTCCACTAGCATGAAATGCTTTGCCCTTTGATAGTCACAAGGCTCACCCGTCCTTTCATTCTACCCTTTGATATCTTCTTACCCTCACCCTCCCATCATTCGCTATCTCCTTTGCTTGCTTCTTCTTCATAGTACTCACCACTAGGTGGCATTATGTTGTACAGTTATTTGTTGATAACATGTCTTCCCCATTAAACATGAGTCCCTTGAAGACAGGGACCTTGCTCATGTCATTCACTGCTCTATTCTCAGTGCTTCGAGCAGTACCTGACACATATCAGGTGCTTAATACATTTTTGTTGAATGAATGAATGAATGGGTGGATAAATGTTTTTAGTGTCTAAGGTATCAAGCAGCAAAGTGAGAGGTTATTTTGCATATTTTATTTTTACTTTTTTGTAGAGACAAGAATTTGCTATGTTGTCCAGGCTGGTCTTGAACTCCTGGACCCAAGCAATCCTTCCATTTCAGCCTCCCAAAGTGCTAGGCTTATGGTCATGAGCCACCATGCTCAGCCATGAGAGGTTATTGTATGAGATAGGCTTGACAACAGGTTAAACAGGGAGGACAATGGATAGAATAACCTTTTCCCAGCATTTTCTCTCTGTCCCTTATTTTCCTCTCATCCTCCACTCTGTTTCAGGTGTTTTACCATTTTCTTAGGATTTACATTTGTTACTGTTAAATAAACGTATTTATGAGCTTTCAATAATATCTTTTGATCTCCCAGCTATAGAAGATAATGAATGCAGTAGTTTCTTCCTCCTTCCCCCCCCAACCCTCCCTCTTTTTTTAATAAGTCAGAGCCTCACTCTGTCACCCAGGCTGTAGTACAGTGGCATGCTCACAGCCACCACAACCTTGACCTGCTGGGCTCAGGCGATCCTTCCACTTCAACCTTCGAAGTAGCTGGAACTGTGGGTGTGCACCACCACGTCCAGCTATTTTTTTAAATTTATTGTAAAGATAAGGTCTTGCCATGTTGTCCAGGTTGATCTTGAACTCTTGGGCTCAGGCAATCCTTTTGCCTCCACCTTCCAAAGTGCTGGGATTACAAGTGTGAGCCACCATGCCTGGTCTCCTTTCCTTTTCAACTGTTAGTTATATTAGATCTCCATTGTTAGGGTTTATCACATTTGCAATTTTTAAAAATCACATATCCCAACTTGTTTTCGTCTTAGTCCTACATTTAAATTGATTCAGTCTTCCTCACTAGGTCTTCACTATTGTTTTCCATTCAACTCATGGGTGGCTGAAAGTTCTTTCTCTAATAGTTTATTCAAGACAGGATAAAATAACTTGAATTCTTGCAGGTTCAAAAATTATCTTTATAATGAATGTTGGTTTGCAGGGTATACAATTCTTGGCTCACACTTTGTTTTCTTGATATTAGCAAGAAAGATATGGTTCCACTGTCTTCTAGTAATAAATGATGCAATGGTAAAGTCTGAGTCCAACCTCTCTTCCTCCATCATAAGTGAGGGGTCTCTGGCTGCCCAAAAAAATCTTTCTTTACTTTTGAAGTTTCACAAATGTGCCAGATCATGGTTTTCAATTTTTTCCTGGATACTCTGTGACATCAGTGTATTTACATCTTCTTTTATTTTTGGAAGATTAATTGAATTATTTCTATAAATATTATGTTCTTTGCTAGTCATTCTTACCTGTCATTTTCTCTCAATTCCCTTTAAACTGTTTTCATTTTATTTTTTTCCCATTCTTTCCATCATTGACCTTTTCTTTCTGCATTCTTAGCAGTGCCTTTTTTCCTTGTGTTTCTTTCAATTTTGCCTTTATTTCCATACTTTTTAAAATTTAACTTGTTGCTGGATGTGGTGGCTCAGGTCTGTAATCCCAGCACTTTGGGAGGTGGAGGTGAGAGGATTGCCTGAGCTCAGGGGTTTGAGAGCAGCCTGGGCAATGTGGCGAGACCTTGTCTCTAAATTTAAAAACAAGATTAAAAAAATAAAAAATTTCACTTGTTTTCAGATTTCTGTTAGCTCATATTTCACTTCTTATGTCTTAACAAATTTTCCATGAGCTTTTATATATCTACTTATGTGTTTGTGTGTATGTGTGTGATTGCTTCATTAATTGTTTAAAAAATCATGACAACATGTTAAATCACTTTTCTATCTGCTCGTGGTGAATATTTTTTGTTTGCCATTATTTTCCTGTTCTTTTAAAAAATTTTTCTTGTAATATCTTTTTATAGAAAAGGCAAAAAAGCAAACAAAAATATTCTTATAGAGCCTATGCTTTGTTCCTTTTTGATGACATAGTTTTGAATTAATTGAAATTTTTCCCAGACTAGTTATTTGTAAGAAGCTTGTGTAAGAAATAAACCAGAACCACATTACATTTAAGGAGGAATTTTTGTTCATTGCAGTGATTTGTGTGAGTTCTTTTAGGTTTCACCTTTGTCCAGCTAATGAAGGCTGGCAATTGTAGAACTATTCCGAATGCCAAATCACTCTCCACCCCCATCATGTGGAAAGACAACTTTTTGCACATATGAGGTGCCTGTGTGACTCCTTATTCAATCCATTCTCACCTGCTTCTCAGGAGAGAGCTGGGTTCAAAGAGGCATTGCTGAGACATTTTACAGCCCACATCCATTGTTGAAAACAGGGTATTCTGATTCTATCCCACTGACTGTGTTCCTCACCTTAGAGTGTACCTCTTAGGTTCATTCGTCCCATCCAAGCACTAACCAGACCTGACCCTTCTTACCTTCCGAGACCAGACAAAATTGGGCATGTTCAGGATGGTATGACCATAGACTCCTTTGCTGTCCTCCTAAAGTGGCAACTTAAGAATAAACTCTCTCTGAATAATGGGTTCCATTATTTTTGGTGTCCTCTCAACCTGCTTTGTGCTTCACAGTCTCATGTCTCCTGAGTTTATCACAGGTAGGATTTGTGTTTGCGTTTCTTGTTTTGGAGTTATCGTTGAAAAAAGAAGAATGAATGCTGTGTGCTACCACATTTAAATGGAAAGACCTCAGTCTTTCTTGAGCAGTCCCTCTTTTTCATTCACATAAAGCCTGTTTCCAGCTCTCCTGGTTCCTCAGAAAGCAGCTATTTCCTTCTGTCTATCCCTATCTGTTTCCAGGTGATGTCAGATTCCTTGTTCCCTAGAAAGCTTTACCTTGATCACTCACCTCTGAATCCCCACTGTGCTCATCATGTCCACACTGGGTGTAGCATCTACTGTCTTGACTGCACCACCTTTTTCTATGTGTGTCTACCTCTTTGACTAAATGATAGGGCATTTGGGCACATAGTCTGGGCATGAGCACTCTATGTCCTTTCTGGAACTAGCACAAATCATTCTGTGTTGTAGGTACTGCATACATGCTTGTGGATTATTCCCTTATGGTTTACTCTGATGTTTGGAATACTTTTATTGTGCCCATCATTTCTGAATTTGTGTATTCTCTTCCTGGGAATTATTTTTATTGAATTAGATGGCTGCATACTTGGCAAGTATTATACATGATATATGAGGGGTACCCTCCAAAAACCAGAATTATCTTTTTGGAGGGCAGGCCCCTTGTAGTACACTAGGAATTTGATCTGGATGATCTGAAAGGTTTTTTGTTTTTGTTTTTTGGAGTTTTTTTGAGTCAGAGTCTCACTCTGTCACCCGGGCTGGTGCAGTGGCATGATCATGGCTCACCGTAG
>CAUYQG010209894.1:0-37006 GCA_963574415.1 Tarsius wallacei
ACTCCCAGACTTTAAACTTTATTATAAAGCTACAATAATCAAAACAGCCTGGTATTGATGTAAGAATAGGCATATAGACCAATGGAATCAAATTGAGATTCCAGAAGCAAAACTTCAATTTCTCAACCAACTCATCTCCAACAAAGCCTCCACCACCAACCACTGGGTAGAGGAGAACCTATTCAGTAAATGGTGCTAGGAAAACTGGCTGACCACATGCAGAAGATTGAAACAAGACCCCTACCTATTCCCATACACAATGAAAAAATCAACTCTAAATGGATCAGAGACCTAAACGTAAAACCTCAAACTAGAAGAACTTTGGAAAATGCAGGAGACACCCTTATGGAAATTGGAACTGGCAACCAATTCCTGATCAAAACCCCAAGTGCCCAAGCCATAAGAGATAAGATAGACAAGTGGGACCTCATCAAACTGACAAGCTTCTACAAAGTCAAAGAAACCATAAGAGAGCAGGGAGACAGCCCAGAGACTGGGAAAAAATATTTGCCAACTGTATGTCTGACAAAGGCATAACATCTGGGATCTACAAGGAACTCAATGTGCTGAAAAGAAAAAAACAAACAGCCCCATTACAAAGTGGGCAAAAGATATGAATAGACAGTTCAAAAGAAGATGTTTGAGCAGCCAACAGATACATGAAAAAATGCTCAGCCTCACTAGTCATTAAAGAAATGTGAATTAAAACTACCCTGAGATACCACCTAACTCTAGTCAGAATGCCCATCATCAATAATTCAAAAAATAACAGATTCTGGAGAGGATGTGGTGAAAAGGGAACACTTCTACACTGTTGGTGGGCGTGTAAAGTAGTACAGCCTCTGTGGAAAACAGTGTGGCGATTCCTAAAAGTTCTAAAAATCGACCTTCCATATGACCCTGCAATCCCCCCACTGGGAATATACCCGGAAGAACTCAAATCACCCTATAAAAATGATACCTGCACACATACGTTTATTGCAGCATTGTCACAATAGCAAGAACATGGAACCAACGGTGCTGCCCATCAAAAGAAGACTGGATTTTAAAAAATGTTGTACATCTACACAATGGAATATTACACAGCCATAAAGAAACACAAAATCATGAGCTTTGCAGCAACCTGGATGAACTTAGAGTCTATAATACTGAGTGATCTCTCACAGAAACAAAGAACTGAGTATCACATGTTCTCACTCATAAGTGGACCTTGAACAACTATTGTAATACCATAAGAAAACTATTGACAGTAGCAGGAAACTGCAGGGGGTTGGGGGGATGGGGAGGTGGATTGGCAGTAGTGAGACTCTGCCTGGGGATGGGGGGGCACACCTCATCAACAAGGGTACCTCCATAATGAATATTTGTATACCTAACCCTGAATTGTACCCCACAATTTTAAAATTTAAATTTTTTTAAAAATCAGAAACAAATATTAAACAGACAAAAAAATTATAAGATTATAGCTGATTTGAACAATAAGTTTGGACTAATTAACTGTGTAAAACCTTGCACCAAAGACAAAAAAAAAACTTATAATATTTTTAAGTACACATAGAACAGTTACAAGTATTGACACATTGTTGGGATACAAAGAAAGCCTCAACAAAGTGTAAAAAATGAGTGTCATACAGATCACATTCTATGACTATAACACAATCAAATTATATAATAACTTAAACACTGTGTTTGGAAACTTTAACAGTCCCTTATAAAAACACATAAGATAAAGCAAAAAAAATCATGTGTAGTAAAGTATGGAGGTTTTATGGAAGCTTCCAGTTTTAAAAAAAAACAAACTTACCACTGAATTCTTAGGCTTAAAAAAAAGTAAGGGAAAACAATTTGTTGAATAAACTGGAGCTTAAAATAGAGCAGGGAGTTGTAAGGTGAATTTACCCTGAGGGAAAATGTCAATGTCCTGGTACTGCAAGTAATTTGAGACTAAGACTTTAGACCACAAGCAAAGTAAATTAAAATGAGGAACTCAGAAATAACCTCAAGTGGTCCTGTGTCCATAACACCCACTTGCTGTCAGCAAAATAAACCAAATCATCTCTGGAAAAAAGGCAATCTAAATGTAGGCCTCCAGATTTCCTACAGACGAAGAGTAAATACACTACTATATGTGAGAGTCAATTTAGACTTATGAAGACTTCAGATATGAGGTTACCAGATACAAAACAGAAAATAAGTATAAACATGTTTACAGAAGTAGGAGTTTTTTAAAAAAACTAATACAGCAAGCCGACTATCAGAAATGATCAAGCAGATTTGAAAAGGAACCCAAATAGAATTCCTAGAAATTAAAAATATACTTTCAAAAATTTAAAAGTTGATTATAAAGGAAACTACTTGCATCTTAGAAGAGAATTGGTTAACTGAAAGGCATACCTTAGTTCATTTGAGCTGCTACAACAAAATACCATAAGTGAATACTTTCAAACTCCATTTTATGAAGCCAGCATTACCCTTCTACCAAAGCCAGATTAAGGACACAACAAAAAAAGAAACCACAGTCCAATATTTCTTTTGACCATAGATGCAAAAATCCTCAACAAAATACAAGCAAATTTTGTTGAGGATTTTTGCATCTATGGTCATAAGAAATATTGGACTGTGGTTTCTTTTTTTTGTTGAAAGCAAATGAATTTAATAACACATTATCAAGACAATCCACCATGACCAAATGAGATTCATTCCAGGGATGCAAGAATGATTTGATATATGCAAATCAGTAAATGTGATACATCACAGTAACAGAATGAAGTACAAATATCATAAGATCACTTAAATAGATGCAGAAAAAGTATTTGACAAAATTCAACATCTTCTCATGATAAAAATTTTCAACAAATTATGTATAGCAGGAATGCACCTCAGCACAATAAAGGCCATATATGGCAAATCCACAGCTAACCTCATACACAATCAGGAAAAATCGATAACTTTTCTTCTAAGATCCATAGCATGACAGAGATGTTCATCTTGCCTCCTTATTTGCAGATGGTATGATCTTATAGAAAATCCTAAATAGTCCACCAAAAAATTGTTAGAACTAACACAAATTTAATAATGTTGCAGAATACAGAATTAACACTTAAAAATCTCTACACTAGGTTGAGCAAAGTGGCTTACATCTTAGTTCATTTGAGCTGCTACAACAAAATACTATAAGTGAATACTTTCAAACTCATTTTATGAAGCCAGCATTACCCTTCTACCAAAGCCAGATTAAGGAACAACAAAAAAAGAAACTACAGGCCAATATTTCCCAGCACTTTGGGAGGCCAAGGTGAGAGGATTGCCTGAGCCCACAGGTTTGAGACCAGCCTAGGCAACTTGGTGAGACCTCATCTCTACAATAAATCAAAAAATTAGCCAGGCATGGTGGCACTTGCCTGTAGTTCCAGTTACTTGGAAGGCTGAGGCAGAAGAATCACCTGAGCCCAGCAGGTCAAGGCTGCAGTGATCAAAAATCTGTACACTAACAATGAACTGTCTGAAAAAGAAATCAAGAAAACAATTCCATTTACAATAGCTACAAAAAATAAAACACTTAAGAGGTGAAAGATCTCTACAATAAATGGAGAAACATTGATAAAAGAAATTGGAGAAGACACAAATAAATGGAAAGGTAGCCCATGTTCATGGATTGGAAGAATTAATACTGTTTAAATGTCCATACTGCCCAAAGCAATCTATAGACTCAATGCAGTTTCTATCAAAATACCAATGACATTCTTCACATAAATAGAAAACACAATTCTAACAAAGACTGAATAGCCAAAGCAATTTTGAGCAAAAAGAACAATGGTGGAGACATCACACTACCTAACTTCAAAATATACTACTAAGCTATAGTAACCAAAATTGCATGGTAGTGGCAAGGAATCAGACATATAGACCAATGAAACAGAATAGAGAGTCCAGAAATAAATCCATATATTAACACCCATCTAATTTGCCACAACAATGTCAGCAATACATAATGGGAAAAGGACAGTCTCTTCAATTAATGGTGTTGGGAAAACTGGCTATCCACATACAAAATAAGAGAAATTAGAATTTTATCTCACACCATACACAAAAATCAATGCAGCATTATATAGACACAAAAGGTAAAATAATAACTTTTTCAAGTTAGCAATAATGGAGATAAATTTTTATTAGTTATTTTCTTTATTAGCTAAAGAAAATCATGTTTTTCAACATAACAAAATTTATTCCAAATGGATGATAATAGTTTTAGAAACAAAAAGCAGTGAAGGTGGTAAATATATGCTAGATCTAAATGAACTTTAACCATATAAAATAAGGATAATAATTCTTGTGTCTTATGAGTTTTAAAATGCATGGAGATTGAAATGCATAACAATTATAGATATGAGTTGAAAGGAGATAAAAGTTAAAGTATTCTAAAGTTCTTACATATTTCAAGAGGGAAGATAACAATAGTAATTAACATTAGACTTTGTCAAAAATTAATCTTGTAATCTCTCAGATAGTCCCTAAAAGAATAGTCAGTAGCATACAACTTTCAAACTTGCAGAAGGAGAAAAATGAAATAGTTTTTTAAATTTATCTAATAAAACACCAAAAGGAAAGGAAATGAGACATAGAATAGGTACAACTAATAGAAAGCTTATGGTAAATAGTACATTTAAACCCAAATATGATAGTAATTACATTAAATATAAATGGACTAAGTGCTCTAATTAAAAGATAAATACTGTTAGACTTTTTAAAATCCATACAATTATATGTTGTTTACAAGAGAAATATCTAAAACATTAGAGAGAAAAGTAAAACTTGAAAGTAAAAGGAAAGACACTGCAAATACAAACCAATGAAAGTTGTATATATATTGATACCAAGAAAATTAGAATTTTGTGCAAATAGCATCACTAGAAATAAAGGATTTAATTTTCAGAAAGACATAATTCTAAATTTTCATGAACCCAAAATAACATGGCCTCAAAATGTTTAAAGGAAAAAACAATCACTTTGTACTCCCAAAATATGTACAATTATAAATTGTCAATTTCCAATAAAAAATTTTTCTCACTGAGAGATGATGAAAAACTATACCTCTAACAAAACAAAAATGCATATATTCAAAAATACAAGGTTATTCATTGCAACATTATTTCTAATAGAAATTATTAAAAATTACCTGAATGTTCAAGCATAGAAAACTGATGGGGAGGGGGAAAAAACAGTATATTCACACAATAGAGTAGTGTTCAACTGTAAAACAAAACAAGGAAGATATCTTAAATTGGAGTGATTTCCAAGAGGCATTGCTAAATTTAAAATAAGCAAAATATAAAAGAGCATATATAATATGCTATATTTTGTGAAATACAGAAATAAATACAGGAAGGATGACAAGCCAGAGAATGAAGTTGGTTATCTACAGAGAAGAGACTAGAAAAGATACAAGAGGAAGTGATGGTTCTCTGATTATACCTTTTATATAGTTTTTACTTTTGAAAGCATGTTACTTTCTCTAAGCTAAAAAAAAAAAAGAAAGATAGGATTGGGAAGAAGAAAAACTAAAACTTATGAACTAAAGCAAATGAATTCAGTTGTATTTAAAATAACTACCATAAGTATATTGAAGGAGTGCAAAAAGAAACAAATTCAAGTAATTTATTGGCACAATATTTGACCATATGCCCTCAATCTTAAGTGAGATGAGTCAAGGGTAGGAAGAAGTCAAAAACAAATCCGAATTATTCTTAGTAGTTTTATTTGTTATAGTGAAATGAGTGAAAAAATCTTTAAGCTATTTATTAACTAGAATTGAGAAATGAGTAAATGTGTTGCTGTTTGGGAGAGCAAAGATTCACACTGTGAAAGAAGGGATATACAATTATGGAATGAAGGAAAGCAATAAGGAATCCTGTGAGACTGAGGATAGCAATGTGAATTCATGATTTCTAAAACGTGTGTATGCATATCTTTATATATCTCTCTCTATATATATAGAGAGAGAGGAGAGATATACATACAGATAGTATATATTTCTTTGCTTTTCCCGCTCAAAGGTCCAAGAAGCAAAGATACTCCACTAGCAGTGAGAACACCTACCACCCAAATGTTGGTCTCTAATACCATTCATCACTAAAAGCATCTGAAATTCTTGGGGAAATGACTAATTCCAGATGGAGTAGGGTAGTTATAAGATAAACTGGGAACATCTTCTTATGTCAAAAATAAGATGTGTTCAAGGAAAAGAAAAGGTGAGGATACATCAAAAGAGTATATTGAAGGAATGCAAAAAGAAATAAATTCAAGTAATTTATTGGCATAATATTTGACCATATGCCCTCAATCTTAAGTGAGATGAGTCAATTAAGTCAACTTGAAGGGGCTTCCACTGGACAAATCTGGGACAATTTAAACACCACAGATATAATAACTTGTAGCCATGAGTTATAAATCATTAGAAAATTAGTAATTCATGAGTGTATATAGATAATTAATCAATTAACTAAAAAGAAGAAAGAACAGCTCTTGATTACAGTGCAATGATAAGTGCTGAGTGATAAATGAGAACAGTGCTGGAGTTGGAAGTGTATTATTTTGCAACCATCATGGTTTAAAGATTAAATCAGGAAAAATATCCATGGATATTAAACTTAGGGCAAAATTTTGATGAGGACCAGAATAGTTCCGTGGTCTGAAACTGTTTTCTCATAGACTGCTTCCTAGTTACGAGAGAAAAAACAGAAAGTAAATGAACCTTGTTTTATTGAATTGTGTTAGGCAGATTACTGGATCCCCCGAGATAAACATGTTTTAATTCCTGGAACCTGTGAATATGTTACCTCATGGCAAAAGAAATTTTTCAGATGTGACCACATTAAGGATTTTTAAATGGGAAGATAATTCCGGATTATCTGGATGAGCCCAATCTAATCACGAGTCCTTAAAGATGGAAGAAGGCAGAAGATTCACTAGAGGAGATGTGATGATGGAAGCAGAGGTTTGAGTGTTGTGGTCGCTGTCTTTAAAGATGGAGGAAGGAACCATAAGCCAAGTAATACAGGCGACCTCTTGAAGGAAGGAATGCAATCCTGCTAACACCCTTGATTTTAGCCCACTGGAACCTATTTTGAATTTCTGATCTCTAGAACTGTTGGAGAATAAAATTGTGCTGTTTAAAGCCCCTAAATTTGTAGGTAGTTTTTACAGCAATAATTGGTTACAGCAACAATGTAGAAGTATTAGTCTGACCATACTTTCTTTCCTTAATAAATATGCAGCTAATAGACAATGTAGATAGATAGATAGATAGATAGATAGATAGATAGATAGATAGATAGATAGATAGATAGATAAAGTATATGTGTATATGTATTTCTTAGCTCTGTCTGCTGAGAGGGCCTAGATGAGTGACATCCAATAGTAATGAGCATCCCTAGTACTCAGATCTTGGGAAGTTTAACTTGCAGAAGGACCTGCAATGACATAACAGATAGGAAACTGTAGTCATTTATCAGAGTTAACCATAACTGGGGGAAAGGGGAAATAGTGTATCTTTCAAGGGTGATTAGACACAGGATTTGAACTGATAATTATACCTGTAGAACCAACAGATCATCATGCCTCCTCCTTAGAGTGGGGATTATTGGGTAAAGGTAACAATTAAAATTCTGGTACAACTTCATCACACAATTAATTCATGGACTCACCTGTGTTCATTTCCCTAGCACCTGAGTGCATAATCAGAATGGATGTACTTAGCATTAGCACTTTTCACCTTAATTTCCTGACCTGTGGAGTAAGATCCATAATGGCAGGAGGAGCCAAGTGAAAGCTCCACCCACAGCCAAGATAGTACACAGTACATGAAAACCAATACTACATCCTGGAAGATATCAACCACATTCTCAAAGGCTTGAAAGATGGTGGTGAAAGTTACCCATTATATTCTTACTTAATTCACTAATCTAGTCCTTTAAAACAAAAAAGATGAATCAAGGTGGGTGACTATAATAATCTTAAACAAATAGTTAATTCCAGTCACATTAGATACTCCTTTTACAATAACAGGTCAATTCAATCTCTGGCATTTGGTATGTGTTATTGACCTGGTGAATGCATTTCCAGTCCCTATCAAGGAGAATCAAGTATTCTCATTCCCTTGGTGAACAGTAATAAACCATGATCTTGCCCCAGGTGGTAAATGGGATGAGCCCTGCTACTGTCCCAGCCATCTACCTGAAGGAACTTTCAGACCATGGCCCAGGGAGGGGAACCTCAGCAGAGCATAATGGCCTTGCTGAACTGAGAAGACTGAGCATTATTGAGGCATATCTTACTTGCCATAAAATTCACCAATTGCAAGTACATAGCTCAGTGATTTCTAGCAACTTTAGTGAATGGTATAACCATCACCATACATCAGTTTTAGAATATTTTCATCTTCCCAGTATAATTTGTCACTCTCATTTACAGCTAATCCTTATGCCTACACTCATCCACAAGCAACTACTAATATACTTTCTAGTCTTTATAAATTTAGTTTTAAAGAACATTTCAGTAAATAGACTCAAAATATATGGTCTCTTGTGTCTGTTTATTTCACTTAGCATAATGTTATTGAAGTTCATCTGTGATGCATTATCTATCAATAGTTAATTGCTTTTTATTGCTGAATTCTATTCCATTCTATGGATATACCACATCTTTATTCATTTGCTAGTTGGTGGACATTCAGGTTGTTTTCAATTTGGAGCTATTATGAATAATACTATTATGCTGTTATGAACATTCATGTGCAAGTTTTTCTGTGTACATATGTTTTCACTCCTCTTGAGTATATGCCTAGGACTGGAATTGCTGAATTATATGGTGGTAGTTTTATGTTTAACTTTTGAAAAACTGTCAAACTTATTTCCAAAGTGACTGTACCTTTTTACATTCCCACCAACGTGGGAACTTGTTCTCCAAATCCTCACCAATATTTAAAGATAACTTATCATTCTTTTTCTTACTTGCTATAGCCATTCTAGTAGGTGTGAAGTGGTATCTCACTGTGGTTTTAATTTGCATTTCTGTAATGACTAATGTACAATAAAGGCTTAGACACTGAGTCAAACCAGTGATCAGCATACTATAACTTGATAACCAAGTCCTATCTGTACCCTACTTTTGTATGGTCTGTGAGGTAAGAATAATTTTTGTATTTTTGAATGATTTTTATTTTTTAAGAAGATTATATAGGAAAACAAAGAAGAATTTGCAACAGAGATCCTATGTGGCCTGCTGTTTTAACCATATTTCCTTGGGTAAGGTATGATAAGGCCAGACACAAAGGTAAGAAAAAGAAACTGGAAAGAGTTTTCCAGTTTTATTATACTCCTGGCTTCCTGGAGAGAAAGAGAACAGCACATAGGGCCATTCAGGAGGGAAGCACTGAGGTCAGTCACAAGGCAGATGGTAAAAGGGGAATCGTGGGCAAGTACTTTATTGTGGTTTCTACAGGAAGAAATGGGCAAGACAGTGTAAATGGGTTTAGTTAGGATTGGCTAGTTTGAATAATTTCAGCAAGTTCTGGGCATGGGACTGTTCCTGGATGTCTGGTACCTGGCCTGGGGTGTTCAGGATGAGTTGCCCAGAGTGTGAGAGCTCAATAAGGGATATGGTTGAAGATATGGCCTTAATCCAATCTGACTGATGTCCTTAGATGAGAAAATTTGGACACACACAGAGACAACAGAAAGTAAATTTCTATTGTTCAAATCACCCAGTTCGTGGTATTTTATTATGGAAGCACTAGCAAACTAATATAATAGTCTTTTTAACAAATGACACTAGAAAACCTGAACATCCATATGTTAAAAAAAACTTGATTGACTAATATTATATACAAACTTAACTCAAATGGATAATAGACCTCAATATAAAATTTTAAATTATAATAATTCTTAGAAAATACAGGAGAGAAAATTTTGTGACCTTCAGTTAAACAAAGAGTTAAGTACAACACTGAAAGCCTGATTCATAAAAGAAAACTAATTTAAAAATTAAAACATTTGCTCTGAAGAAGATATCATAAAGAGGATAAAAAGACAAGCCAAAAATTCAAAGAAAATATATTCAAATGACATACCAGACAAGGACTCATATCCAGAATATGTAAAGAACTCTTAAAACTTGACAATAAGAAAACAACAATTTTTATAATGGGCAAAGAAAAAATTCAAATATTAAATAAGTGCATGAAAATATGCTCAACATTATTAGTCATTAGGGAAATGAAAATTAAAACTACAAAGAGATACCATTATATACCTATTAGAATGGTTAAAATTTAAAATGCCAACAATAACAAGGTTTAACATGGGTGCATAGCAACAAAAATTCACATAGTGCTATTAATAATGATACAATCACTCACTCTGGAAAACAGTATGGCACTTTCTTAAAATGTTAAATATGTACTTACTATATAACCCAACAATCTCACTTCTAGATATTTATCCTAGAGAAATGAAAATCTATATTCACACAAAACCTGTACATAAATATTTATAGCAGCATTATGTATAATTGATAAAAAATGGAAACAGCTCAAATGTCCTTTAATGAGTGAATGGATAATAAACCATGGCATATGCACATGATGGAATACTACTACTCAGCAATAAAAAGGATGAACTTTTTAAAATTTTTTTTATTTCTATAGCTTTAAGGGTCCAAGTGGGTTTTGGTTACATGGCTGTATTGTTCAGTGGTGAAGTCTGGGCTTTGAGTGTACCTGTCACCCCCATTAATGTGCATTGTACCCAATAGGTGACTTTCTATCCCTCATCCCTTATCCACCCTCCCCTTCTGAGTCTCCAATGTCAATTATACTATTCTATGTGCTTTTGCAGACCTATAGCTTAGCTCCCACTTCTAAGACAGAACATGCAGTATTTGGTTTTCTGTTCCTGCATCACTTTACTTAGGATAATGGTCTCCAATTCCATCCAAGTAGTTGCAAAAAACATTCTTTCTTTCTTTTTTATGACTGCATAGTATCCCATGGTGTCTATATACCACGTTTTCTTTATTCACGAACGGTCGATGGGCATTTAGGCTGATTCCACATCTTTGCAATTGTTAATTGTACTGTGATAAGCATATGAGTGTAGGTGTCTTCTTTGTATAATGACCTCTTTTCCTTTGAGTAGATACCAAGGTAGATACCTCTTTTCCTTTGGGTAGATACTATCATTTGCTGGATCAAATGATAGATCTAGTTGTTTGAGAAATTGCCATACTGAGGCACCTCCATAGAGGTGGTATTAATTTACATTCCCACCAACAGTGTAAAAGCATTCCCTTTTCTCGACATCCATGCCAACATCTATTGTTTATTTTTTAATAATGGACATTCTAGTTAGTGTAAAGTGGTATCTCACTGTGGCTTTGTTGTTGTTGTTGTTGTTGTTCTTTTTTGAGTTGGAGTCTCACTCTGTCACCCAGGCTGAAGTGCAGTGGCACACTCATGGCGGCCCCAGCGTCGACCCGCTGGGCTCCAGCGATCCTTCTACCTCAGCTTTCCATCTCGTTGTGATTTTAATTTGCATTTCCCTGATGACTAGTGATGTTAAGAATTTTTCATATGTTTGTTGGCCAAGTATATATCTTCTTTTGAGAAATGTCTATTCACATTGCTTGTCCACTTTTTAATGGGGTTATTTGTTTATTCTTGCCAGATTTTTTTACATTCTTTGTTGATTCAGGATATTAGTCCTTTTTAGGATATATAGTTTGTGAATATTTTCTCCCATTCTGCAGATTGCCTATTTACTTTGTTGATTAATTCTTTTGCTATGCAGAAGCTTTTTAGTTTAATTAAGTACCTCTTCTTTATTTTTGTTTTTGTTGCATTTGCTTTGGGGATTTTAACCATAAATTCTATGGCTAGGCTGATGAAGAGTTTTTCTTAGGTTTCATTCTAGGATTTTTATGGTTTCAGGTCTGACATTTAAGTCTTTAATCCATCTTGAGTTAATTTTTACATATGGTGGGAGATAGAGATCCAATTTCAATTCTTCTGCAGGTGGCTATCCAGTTTTGACAGCACCATTTATTGAATAGAATATCCTTTTCCCAATGTATACTTTTGTCTGCTGTTGAAGATTAGTTGAACGTAGGTATTTAGGTTTATTTCTGAATTCTCTATGCTGTTCCATTGGTCCATATGTCTGCCCTTGTACCAGAATCATGTTGTTTTGGTTATTATAGCCTTGTAGTATAATTTGAAGTCAGGTAATGTGATGCCTCCAGTTTTGTTCTTTTTGCTTAAAATTGCTTTGGATATTTGGGATTGTTCCGTATGAATTTTAGGATTGTTTTTTCTAGTTCTATAAAAAATGATGTTAGTAGTTTCATAGAGAGTGCGTTGAATCTATTGATTACTCTGGGTATTGTTGTCATTTTAACAATATTTATTTTTCCAGTTCATGAGCATGGGATGTTTTTCCATTTGTTTGTGTCCTCTATGATTTCTTACATTGGTGTTTTATAATGGGATAAACTTTTGATACATGCAACAACATGAATGAATCTCAAATGCATTATTACAAGGGAAAGAACCTAGTCTCAAACAGTTACTGTATTAATAAGAGATTCCAGAGAAACAGAACCAGTAGAATATATACAGATGTATAAGAGGATATTTATTATGAAAGTTGGCTCATGTGATTATGGAGATTGAGAGGTCCCACAATATGCCATCTGCAAAATGAAGAACCAAGAAAGCTAGTGGTGTAATTTAGTCTGAGTCTGAATGCCTGAGAATCAGGAGAGCTAACAACCAGTCTAAGGTGGAAAGGGCATGCTAGTAAGTCCCTGAGTCTCAAGACCCAAGAACCAGGTGAGCTGATGGCCAAGGGCATGAGGAGATGGGGTCCCAGTTCAAGAAGAGAGAGAAAACTTGTTCTTCCTCTGTCTTTTTGTTCTGTTTGGCCCTCAAGGAATTTGATGATGCCCACCTGTAGTGTGGATCTTCTTTACTCAGTTTACTGATTCAAATGCTAATCTCTTCCAGAAACACCCTCACAAGACACACCCAATAATGATGTGGGTATCTAGACTAATCAAGTTGACACATAAAATTAACCATCACAGTTACATACTGCATAATTCCACTTATATGACATTCTGGAAAAGTCAAAACGTAAAAACAGAACAGATCAGTGGTTGCTAGAGGTTAAAACTGGGAGAAGGGTCTGAATACAAAAAGGGGAGCACTAAGAAATTCTTTTGGTTTTGGAATTATTCTGTATCTTCTCTATAATGATGGTCACAAGAATCCATACATGTAGGAAAAAACTCATAGAACTGTATACCAAAAAAAGGTGAAGTTTATTTACTGTACATGGAATTTTATAAATGATTGAAAGAATTATGAAATATTAACACTTATCTTCATTGCTAAAGTGTTCAGCTAAATTATTTTGCTTTTATTCTACATTTCCAGAATTTTCTAATAAGAAAATGTATTACTTTTATAATTGAAAGATAGATGTGATTTACAAGTAAGTATAAACATTTTTTAATGAATTGGTTTGACCACAACCAGTATGTTCCTGGCATTTAATTGCATCCAACATGGTAATAAACAGAATTTTGGGGTAGGATTTCGAAGGATATCAGATCATAATTCACCTTGATTTCTGGATATAAAAGGATAAAAAGTTAATAAAACCTCACTTTTATACATTAAAGATAAGGGGGGGGAAAGGCCTATTTTATATAGTTGGGTATACCCTTGGTGAATGCTTATTATTTCTGGGTCAGCAATCAAATCTTTCAGAGAAAGTTCACATGGTCAATGAAATATTCCATAACTTAACTCCTTTCTTACTTGAATTCATTTATTTATCAATTTTGATGTAGGCATCACCCTACCAACTGGTGAATGTTCTATCTTTGGATATTTTGTGGATATACAGCAATGTGAATTCATACCTTGGTCAGATTTAGTTCCTAGTGATCAGATGCTAATTCAAAGAGGTAAGAATAATTATAAGAATCATACTTGTAACTTCTCTAAAATATTTGGAATAACTATTTATAAAAGTTGTCATGTCAGCAACTTTGAGGACTAAAATAACCAAGTTTGTGGAAACATCAGCTTAGAACTATGTTTACAAAATATAGAAATACATTTGATTGAGTCAGATGCACATTGTAAAACCATAGTGCATTAAAAGTCTTATTAATGACAATTTATTTTAATTAGCTGTGATTATTAAAAGGAGAAAACTGAAAGGAGCACTTTTAAAATAGGAAAAACATATGTAAAAACTTACACTATGTTATAAAGGAAAGTGCTAATTAAAAAAGAATAATCATAGTTTGAAAAATATCCATATGTGCTAAGTTGCTTTTATTCTCAATCTTCTGCTTTTACATGTAGCAGAAAAAAATATGGAAACCTGTTTCACTGTGAGAGGTTGGTAGAAATTTGAAGCAGGAAGCTTCTTGTAGAGTTCGTGAAAATATTTTAAAAATCAAATTTATATATAAGAAAAATCTTTTTGACAGAAAACACCTAGAGTTATCAGAATGATAAAGCATCTAGAAAGTTCTAACTCTATTTTCATTGGAAATATGATTATTTTATACAATATTTTGTCACAATAAACATTAGTGGGTGATCATATTTATTTAAAACTTCTGAATTGCATGACATATATGTTAGTGCTAATATTGGGTCATTTTTATCCTTAGCTTTTTAACACTATATAGAAAAACTATGACTGAATATCATTTGCATAAAATTCAACATCTTACTATAATACCCATATGGGAAACCAGAGCTATGTTCTCTAAGCTTAAAACATTACTTCCGCTGGTCACAATTTATTCTAATTGTAAGAAGAACTTAGAAGCAATTAAAACCTTCCTAAGCATTCAAACCCAAACTTATAACAGGAATTTAAGTGTCATCATATAATTTTTTTTCATGCTAAACCACAATATGATAAATTGTTTGAACATTCCAGTTATGCTTCAAAAGTCACCTTTTATGATTGAGTTAGGATTTTTTCTCATAATATTTTTATGTAAGAAGAGTAATCCTGATCTGTTATCATCACATGTATTGAAGCTCACCCAACATTCATTAAGTTATTTATTTATTCCAGATATATTAATCAAGCAATGTCCTAATGTACCTACAATATTTGTTGTGTGGGGACGTGGAGAAATATAAGTGATTCCTTCTTTAATAGCAAAGTGAAAATATAAAGGAAAATGATGAAAAGGTTAAATATTAATGGTACCTCTTGGGGTAATACCCTGTGTGGCACTGACTTTGGCTTGTCACTTCCATCTCTACTCTTTTCTGTTTTTCTATCAATAAAAGATTTATCTATGCACTTCATCATTTAGCTAAACCTTTTCTGTAGCTAGGTGTGGTCACATGGTCAGGTTGCAGATGCTGGAGTGACATATAAGCCATGGATTGTTACATAAGAGAGAAATAAAATTCCACCTTTTAAAAGTCATTGTTATGTTTGGATCTTTGTTAAAGCAGAAATAACTTGTATCATAATTAATATACAGTTTAGTAGCTAGAAATGAGGCAATGATATAAGAAATCCTGAAAAGATGTTTGTGCGGATTGGCTATTTTTTGTCACTTTTACTAAAGTTCAATAAGCAAGATGAATTTAGATAAAAGCTAAATAGTTTTTAAGAAAAGATGAAAGAGAGCTCTGGTAAGGGAGACTCTGTCTACATGAAACTTGCCATCTAAATTGAGAGTCCAGTAAATTGGGCTCTCATAATTTCAAAAATGTTAACTGTTTTTATCCCCCAAACATCAAAAGAAAAGATTGTGGACTTTTTTCTCAAGAACTTCACATTAATTGCTCTCTGCCAGGTAGGAACCTTCTTAACAGCAAAGATTAGATTGAAGTATTGCCTTCCCAATCAAACCTATTGTTTCAGGTGACATCCTGATAGCCTCCATTAACTTGAGGGCAATTGTGGAAAATGGACTGAGTATAGAAAACAAAGAATAAAGTAGCCAGAACCCTGGTTAATCAAGACATTTTGGTGTGATTGTTTGGATAGGGAACTGACTGACAGGATAGAATCCATACTCTAAGGGCTTAAAAGATGTTATATAAACCCTAGTATTGAGTACTGACGTGACAGATTATGACACAGAATTGTCAAGAGTTATATGTTTTATTTAGATAGTACCATTCAATCCACAACTAACAGTGCCGAAAATTCTCCTTTGTAGGAATTATTGAGGATTTTTTAAATTATATGTAATTTTGATCAAATCAGTAAAGTTGCTATATCAATTAGGTTTGCTATTCAAGGGTCAAGGAGGAAAAAATCAAAGCTTTCTTCATTCCACTCTTTCTCACACACACACATATAATTTCATCTGGGCTAATGAAAGGCTATACCTTCTATGCAAAGAACGAGATTAAACCAAGCCTTATATATCCAGACCAGATATCCATAATCTGAGGCCAGATATACTATCCCACATGATCTAAGGAACTTAAAATCTTGAATTAGGATTAAGATAATCCATGACTAGTCTCCCAGCATCCAATAAGAAACCAATAGATATACTTTCTATAGAATGAAACTGTTATCCTAAACTTTCTATTATTCCTGCAAATAAAATTTTCCAATTTTATACCCCATTAAAGATAATTGACACAAACACAGTTGCAGCCACAAATTAACAAGACTTGAATGGTTGAAATTATCAAATGTATATTCCAAGATAGCCATGTTTACTATGTGTAAGCAAACATAAAGTAAGAATGAAAATATCTGAAAAGAATGAGAAATGATTAAGAAGTGACACAATTTGAAAAAGATCTACAGAGGGCTTTTAGAAATGAAAAAATAGTTCAACAAAAACAGAATAGTTCAACAACAGTCTACTTAAGTGGAAACACTCGAAGCATTACAATTAAAATACATTATTTTAATTTAATGTTGTTTGGAGATACCAGTCAATATAACTTAAAGACAGAAAGTAGAGATATAAAATTTGGAAAGGAGGTAATAACATTTTCATTATTTGCTAATACTATAATAAAATATCTGGAAAACCTAAGAATTAACTTAAAACTACTATATGCAATAAGATAATTTAGTCTCAGTCTAAGTAAGAAAAATACTTAGATAGTAAGAAATCAATATTCTTCATATATACAAAAAACAATCATTACAAAATCAATAATGAAGAAAAACTCAAATTTGTGATGGCAAATACAAAATCAAAGGAAAAAATGAACTACTTAAGACTGAATTTAATAAGAAATATGCAAAACCAATATGAAAAAACTTGTAAACACTTCTGAGTCATACAAATTAAAAAGCATGCCATGTTCTTGGGTAAAAATATCTAACATCCTAAAGATATTAATTCTTCCTAAATAAATTCATGAAGAAAAGATAATACTAATAAACATACCCCACCAAACATGGAAGGGGGGTGGGAGCCCGAGAAGCTGATTCCAAATTCCATATAGAAAAATTAGAGTAGCCAGGAAAATAATGAGGACAGACTAGCTGTATCAAATATAATAATCATAGTACTGATACATTTTTTAAAAGCCAGTTAATATAAAAGAAAATATCTAGCAATAGACACAAACACTTTTAGGAATTTACAAAATTTCTAAATTTGGTACTTCAAATAACTGAAGGGAGTAAATTAGTCAACAAACAGTGTTAGCTCAACCAGCTAACAGGTTAACTAAAAATTAAAAGAAATTGTTTTTTAAAAAGTGTAAAAGCGCTGGGCTCAGTGGCTCAGCCTGTAATCTCGTGCTTTGGGAGGCTGAGGTGAGTGGATTACCTGAACCCGTGGGTTCGAGACCCACCTGGGCAACTTGGTGAGATGTTATCTCTACAATAAATCAAAAATTAGCCGGGTGTGGTAGTGCGCACCTGTATTTCCAGCTACTTGGAAGGTGGAGGCGGAAGGATCACCGGAGCCCAGCAGGTCGAGGCTGCGGTGGCCAGGAGCAGCCACTGCACTCCAGTTTGGACGACAGAGTGAGACTCCAACTCAAAAAAAAAATTAAAATTAAAAAAAAGCGTAAAAGCTATTAGAAGAAATTGAGAATTTTTAAATAATTTTGGCGTGGGGATGATTTTTCTATGTATGATGTAAATTTCAGACTCCAACAAGAAAATATAGATATACTCAACTATGTAAAATATAAGTAAAGTCACATCACAAGGTCTCATTTCCTTCATGTGTTAAGGACCTCTACAAATCAAATAAAAATCCAGGAGCCCATTTTTTATTTTTTAAAAATGCGTGAGGAAATAAGTAAATAGTTCATAGAAAAATAAATGGCTCAATATAAAGAGTTGAAATCACCTGTCAGGTACAATGTGCACGGATGGGGGTGCTGGGTACACTTAAAGCCCAGACCAAAACTATTTGTATCCCCCCCAAAGCTGTTGAAATAAAATATTTTTAAATAAATTAATAAAAAGAATTGACTTATAACATGAGCAATTCAAATCAGACTAGAATTAGATACAATTTTTTGCCTATAGGGGACCCCCAAAAAACTGGAATTTACTTATACAAAATTGAGTATTTATTCTTACATGTTTAAACTTCAGTCACCTTCAAAGTACTCTCCCTTTGATGCAATACACCTATTGAGACTTTTTCTCCTGCTTTTTCCACTGCTCAAAACAGTTTTTGAACTTATCAATTTGTATACCTTTTAGTGCTTCTACCGTTTTTTGTTTCACCTCTTCCACATCAGCAAAAATGTTTCTGTTTGAGGACTTTTTTCATCGGGGAAAAAAAAAAGTTGCTTGGGATGAGATCAGGTGAATATGGAGGATGCATGCTGGTTTTGGTCAAAAACTGCTGAACATTCAGCTCAGTGTGGGCAGGTGCACTAGTAAATCACTGATCATGAAATGGGCAAACGTGTTGAAAGAATCTTCAAAAAGTTTCTCTGAAGCTGAACACAGCCTGTCACAGCAGCTGGTACACTGATGCAGACGGCTTCCTAGAACACTTACCTGTACTACAAGGGACCCGCCTGTACTACAAGGGACCCGCCCTCCCAAAAAATAATTTCAGGTTTTTTTGGATCCCACCCCCTTACATGTTTGTATGATGGAAAATTCCAATTGAAAGGAAGAGGCAGATAATGGTGAATGAGAAGAGTCATCAAAGAAATGCGGTTCTTTAAAAAGGATTGCAGGAGGCTTTGGCAGGAGAGCTACATCCTTCATCTTTACAGAAGGACAGGAGGAGGAGGTGCTTACATAACATGAGTAATTCAAATTATACTAGAATTAGATATGAGGGCAAATTAGCAGGTTTGGTGGAAGGCAAATCATGGAGTTTGCTTATAGTGGATCTAGGATTGTATGCTGTGCAGTGAGTCTGCCAGCTGAGAGTATGAGTGAGAGGGACAATTCTGAGATCAGCAGAGACCCCCCCACCCCCAGGCACTTGTAACTGTTGTCTTTCTGTACATGTTTAAACTGATTTGTAATGTGCAGACTTTTCCAGAAAGTATTGAGTGCCTGAAAAATTAGGTTAATATTTCTCTCTAGGTCATTTGAAACTTTCTTTTTTTAACTTTAACTTAGGAACTTCATTACTAACTGATCTTCAAGGATCCGGTGAAAATCCCTGGAAGATAGCAGAATGTGGAGAGTACATTCATTATACTGCTACCAGAGACACAACATGCCTTTCTTTTCTCATGGGCATTCTTTTAAAGAATTCCTGTCCTGTACTTCTCACAGGTATTAAAACTATCTAATGGAAGGACAATGTCAGAGTTAAAAGGATGCTTACAGTTTATTTGATCTCACCATTTTATTTTATAAATGGGAAAAAGTATGTCCTGAAAGGTTTTGGTTACTTTATCAGTTTATATTCTTCCCAACAGTATATAAATGCCCATTTCCCCCACATATTTGCCAATACAGGCACATTATACATCTTTTCATATTTTCCTTACCTTCAGGACAAATTCCAAAAGTAGAACTATGTTTGGCCTCTATACCCTGTGGGCTGATGTCCTTATTGGTAACATTGATTGGTTTAATTAAATTTACACACATAATTCCTCAACTCAATGTTAAGATTTTTCTATCTTTCACCATCATCAAAGGAGTAATTCAGTACAGCTTCTACTCTTTCTTAACACTTGTTTCAACCCACTGATTACCTTTTCCAATTCTCTAGCTTGAGTTGCACATCACCAGAGGCAATAGTATCGCTTTCCCAATTCCATATACAAAGAATTCAGGCAATGTAACACTCAGATAACTCATACCTTACTTCTAATTCGGTCTAAGAAAATTCTTATTTTACTTAATGAATTGTAAAATCATGAGTTCCTGTTCTACTTCAATGAGAAGTTTAATCATCAAATATTTTTTCCTCAAATTGTGTTTGAAAAAATGTTTAAGGAATTTTGTTTCATGTAGTAGTTCTCTGCTACAAACAAAGAGATTTCTGATAGGCTTAAATGAATATTCGTTGAAAATAATGGTTAGCTCCTAATCTATTCTATTGTTAGAGATGCAAATAATTCAAACAATCTGGGAAAGTTTCATGTTTACTCCCTGATTTAGCCTCTCTGAACCACATTAAAATAGGAAAGAACAAAAATATACTTTTCATGCAATATTAAATGAAATAAATTGTTATTGGTTCATTTTGATATGTTAACATATGCCACTTTCGTGCATATAAATCTAACTTAATGTGTTTTTTCCCCTTAGGAGACTCTGGTGTTGGGAAAACTGCTGCCATTAGCCAAATGCTTGAGAAGTTCGAGGGTCCGGGAGCATTTGATATAAAATGTGGCTCAATTTTAGGAGATGTCTTACTATATAATGAACTTAAAAAATCAAGGTTGTGTATATTAACTTCTTAATTTCGTTTGTCTAGTAAAAAGTAAACTTGCCTTAATATATAAATGTGCCTTGTTTTAAAAAAGCAAATCTGTTATGTAAAAATGCAGAATTATTCAAAAGAGAGACAAAAGTAATATTCTTTTTCTCTAATCTCTCCTTTTTTAATTTAATATTTTTATTTTTAATTGACAAAAATTGTATATATTTATGGAGTAAAATGTGACATTTTGGTATATGTATGCATTGTGGAATGGTTATATCAGCGAATTAGCATATCACCTCACATACTTGCCATTTTTGTAGTGAAAACAATTAAAATCTATTCTTTTAGCAATTTTGAAATATGCGGTACATTATTATTAACTGTGGCTACCATGCTGTTCAATAGAACTTATTCTTCCTGTCTCACTGAAACTTTTACCCTTGGACCAACATCTCCTCATTCCCTCCTAGCCCTTCCAGTCCCTGGAAAGCACTATTCTATTCTCTGCGTCTATGAATTTGAGTTGTTTAGATTCCACATGTAAGTGAGAGTATATGGTATTTGTCTTTCTGTGCCTGGCTTATTTCACTTAGCATAATGTTCTCCTGGTTCATCCATGTTGTCGCAAATGACAGGATTTCCTTCTTTTTTAAGTCTGAATAGTATTCCTTTAAGTATATATACCACAGTTTTTATTAATTTTTTAAATTTTATTATAGAGATTTGGGGTACAAGTGAGAAATAACTACATAAGCAGGCTGCATGCAGGTGAAGTTTGGGCTTCTATCTGGCCCTCACTCCCCCTAGTAGTAGACCAGGTACCTCTTGTATTGTTACATGCCCTTCACCTTCCCTCCCTCACCTAGCAGTGCCCAGTGACTGACTGTCTCTCCCTTGTGCTAATGTGACTATTGTTCAGAACCCACTTATGAGTGAGGACTTGCAGTATTCAGTTCTTTGTTTCTGTGATAGATCACTTAGTGTAATGATCTTCAAACTCCATCCAGTTTGCTGAAAAGTCCATGATTTTGTTCTTTATGGCTGCATAATACTCCATTGTGTATATGTACCACATTTTCTTTATCCAGTCCACTTTTGATGGGCAGTAGGGTTAGTTCCATGTTTTTGCTATTGTGAATAGTCTGGCAATAAGCATGCATGCACAGGTGTCTTTTTGGAAGAGTGATTTCTATTCCTCTGGGTATATTCCCAGGAGAAAAATTGCTGGATTGTATGGAAGGTCAATTTTTAGTTCTTTCTGGAATCATCACACTGCTTTCCATGGAGGTTGAACTAGTTTGTATTCCCACCAATAGTGTAGAAGCATTCCCTCTTCACCACACCTGTGCCAAGTTTCAGCTCCTCCTTGTATGTCTTACAGAATTCATCTGGGCAGCCATTTGGTCTGAGACTTATTTTGGTGGGTATATTTCTTATGACTGAGTCAATTTCCTGGATTTTTATTGGTCTGTTTAGAGTTTCAATGTCTTCTTGTTTCAACCTTGGGAAGTTGTATGATGTCAGAAAATCCTCCATTTCCTTTGGATTTTCAAGTTTATTTGCATACAGGTGTTCATAGTAATCTCTGATAATCTTCTGAACTTCTTCAAGGTCAGTTGTGACTTCATCTTTTGCATTTCTAATTGTCTTTATTTGGACTTTCTCTCTTTTCTCTAGTCTGCAGCCAGGAGTCTGTCAATCTTATTTATTCTTTCAAAGAGCCAGCTTTTTATCTTGCTGACCCTTTCTGTGATATTTTTGTCTTCTATATTCTGTAATTGCGATTTTATCTTGGTGATCTGGATTCTTCTGCTGAAGTTAAGATTTAGGTGATATTGCCTTTCCAGCTCCCTTAGGGTGATGTTAGGCTGTTTACTTGTGATCTGTTTTCTTGATATGTACATGCAGTGCTATGAATTTTCCTCTTAACACTGCTTTCATAACATCCCAGAGATTCTGAAAAGATGTGTCTTTGTTTTCATTTGTTTCCTAAAGTGTTTTTATTTCTGTCTGCCTTGATTTCCATGTTGATCCAAAAGTTGTTTAGCAGTATGTGGTTTAGGGTCCATGTCTTTGTGTGTTTTGGGGTCATCTTGCTGATACCAGTATTTATTTTTATTCCACTGTGATCTGAGAAGATGTATGGTATTATTTTGATCTTTTGAAATTTGTTTATGGTTGATTTATGTCCAAGAATGTAATCGATCCTGGAGTACATTCTGTGTGCTGATTAATAAAATGTGTACTCTATAGATGTTGGGTAAAGTGTTCTGTAGATGTCTATTTAATCCATTTGATCAAGTGTCAAGTTAGGGTCCCAGATCTCCTTGTTGGTTATTTGCCTCAATGATCCATCTAGAGCTCTTAGTGGGGTATTTAAGTCTTCAACTATGATAGTGTGGGAGTCAATGTCCTCTCTTAGTTTACTCAGTAGTTTTGTAAAACCTGGTGCTTCTGTGTAGGGTGCATATACATTGGATGAATATTTCTTCCTGGTGGATTGAGTCTTTTTTTTTATTATTTAGTGTCCTTCATGTCCTTTTTTAACTTTTGATGGTTTGAAGACTTCTTAGTTTGATATCAGAATAGCTACACATACTCTATTCTGTTTTCTGTTCTCCTGAAAGATCATTTTCCCGCCTCCAACTCTGAGCCTGTGTGTGTTCTTTGCAGTGAGATGAATTTCCTGGAGGAAGCCAATTGTTAACTCATGCTTCTTTATCCAGTTTATCACTCTATGTCTCTTCAGTGGCACATTTAGATGATTCATGTTCCGATTAAGTATTGAAATGTGAGTTTATCCTTGTCATTAGGGCTCTCCAAGTGTTGCTTTGTTTCCTTTTTACATTTGTATTTATGTGCGTGTTTGTGTTTTCACTTTTGTGAGCACTCTGAATGCTCTGTTAACTCTGTGCTTGCCTATACTTTTGTGATGGGTATGACCATTCATTTTTTTCTGTGTCCAACATCTTCTTTAGCATCTCCTGAAAGGTTGCTCTGGAGGTGGCATATTCTCTTAGGGATTGGATGTCTGGGAAAGATTTTAGTTCTCTATCACTGATGAAGCTTAGTTTGGAGGGGGAGAAAATTTTTGGCTAGAATCCTTTTCTTTAAGAACATTAAAAATTGGACTCCAATCTCATCTGGTTTGTAGTGTTTATGCAAGTAAGACTGCAGAGATTCTGATGTATCTTCCTGAGAAGTGGTCTGACCTTTCTCTCTCAATGCCTTTAGGATTTTTTCTTTCATGCTTATTTTGTGGAGGCAGATTACTATAGGTATGACCTTCTCATATGATACCTTGTGGTGGTTCCCCAAATCTCTTTGATGATTGTCTCTCTAGCAAGATGTGAAAAGTTTTCTTGGATGATCTCATGGAATGCTTGTTCCCTGGTGATCATTTCCCTTTCTGCTTTAGGGAGACTAATCAGGTGTAGATTTGACTTCTTGACATAGTCCCACATCTCTCAGAGACTTTGCTCTTTCTTTTTGAGCTTTGTTTCTATGTTTTTGACAGACTGGGTTAATTCCATATTTTGGACTTCCCTGTTCCACTTGGGCTGCAGTTTCCTACCACTGTGCCCTGCCTAGGACTCCTCCCACATGAGATCAACAACTTGTGCATGGTGAGGAGGTGATAAACCATCCCAAAGCATCTTTGTCTCGCTTACCCACTTTTGTTCACTAGGCAGGGCTTCACTTCTCATGTGAGCCTGGCTCTCAATGGGGGAAGGGTCACCTGGATTCCTGTGTTTGCTGTTGCTTTCTTGCCTCTATGTGTTCAAAAAGACCTTTGCTGGGTGTAAGATATTTCACCCATCAAAAAGTGTTTTTATCAATGGCTGGGTCCCTACCCTCTCCCTTGCTTGGTGAGAGAGGTGCTGGTCTGTTGTACCATGGTAACCATCTTGGAAAGCCAAGGTATATCACAGTTTTTAAATGTATTAATCCATTGATGAACATTTAGGTTGATTATATATCTTATCTGTTGTGAATAATGCTACAATGAATATGGGAGTAAATATCTCTCTTTGACATACTGATTTCAATTCTTTTGGATATATACCCAGAGGCAGAATTGCTGATTATATGGTAATTCTATTTTAAGGTTTTTTGGGGAACTTCTATGCTGTTTTTCATAATGCCTGTATTAATTTAAATTCCCACCAATGGCATTCAAGTTTTCCCTTTTCTCCACATCCTCACCAACACTTATTATCTTTTATATTTTTGATGATAGCCATTCTAGCAGGTATGAAGTAATACTGCATCTCATTGTGATTGTAATTTTCATTTCCCTAATGATTTATGTTAAGCATTTTCCATAAACCTGTTGGCTATTTTTAGTCTTCTTTTGAGAAGTGTCTACTCAAATCCTTTGTCCATTTTTAAATTAAGTATTGCATTATTGCTATTGAATTGTTTGAGTTTCTTATATATTTTGACACTAGCCCCTTATCAGATATGTGATTTGCAATGTTTTCTCCCATTTCATACGTTGACGCTTTACTCTGTTAATTGTTTCTTTTGATGTGCGGACACTTTTGCTGCAATCTCATTTGTCTATTTTTGCTTTTGTTGACAGTTTTAGGGATCATATTCAAAATAATTATTGCCTAGACCAATGTCATGAAGAGTTTTCCCTTCTTCAATTCTTTTTTACAGTTTCAAGTGTTACATTTAAGTCTTTGATTTTGAGTTAATTTTTTTTAACATGTTATTAGGTAAGGATCTAATTTTATTATTTTGCATGTGAATATTCAGTTGTCCCAACACTATTTGCTGAAGACATTGCCCTTCCTTTCCTCACTGTGTTTTCTTGGTATATTTATCTAAAATAAATTTGGTAAAAAAGTATGGGTTTATTTCTCTGCTCTCTATCCTGTTTCATTGGTTGATGTGTCCTTTTTTTTTTTAAGTGCCATGTTGTCTTGATTATTATAGCTTCGTTAAAGTCTGACCAGATTCTTATGCCTACTACCCAGAAAGACTGACATAGCCATTACAGTACAGAAAAAGTTTAATATTGCAAAGCAGCTAAGTAAAGGAAATGGAAAATATTTCTCAAATCCACCTCCCTGAGAATTCAGAGGCAAGGGTTTTTAGAAGGAATTTGGTGGGCAGAGAGAGGGCTAGGGACTTCTGACTAGTTAATGGTATCACGGAGGATGTCAAAATTATTTTAATCACAGAGCCAATTTCTGGGAGTGGTTGTCACAGTACTGGTGGAACCAGCTTCCTGGTATGTGTTCTAGGCCCAGGTGGGGCCTTTGGTCCATCAGAGTACAAAGTCTGAAAAGAGATGAGATGGAAAGTGAGCCATTTAAAGAGATAGTTTAGGAGGAAGGTATGTGGAAACTGAGATCTCTGAAGATTGGAGCCATTTTGTCCTTCAACTTCCACTTTTGTCCTCAAAGAGCTCTATATAGCCTTAGGCCCATTGTTAGAGGGAAAATATGTTCAGCGGCTTTGGAGTGTAGCTTTCCCCCTCCCTAGGTGTCAGGACATGAAGTTCATCAGTTGCCCTCTATTGGAGTGAAAGCAAACTTAGAAATAACAGATTCTTTGGGAGGCCGAGGTAAGGGGATTGCCTGAGCCCACAGGTTCGAGAACAGCCTGGGCAACTTGGCGAGACCTCATCTCTACAAGAAATCAAAAAATTAGCTAGGCATGGTAACACGTGCCTGTAGTTCTGGAAGACTTAGGTGGAAGGATCAGCGGGTTGATGCTGGGGTGGCCATGAGCATGCCACTGTACTCCAGCCTGGACGACAGAGTAAGACTCCAACTCAAAAAAAAAAAAGAAAGAAGTAACAGATTCATTAAATTCTAATCATAACTGCAGCTTTTCAGGGCTTGGGTTTCTTCTACAGCTTTTATTCTGTGACTCAATATTAATTTCATATAGGTGGTTTCAGCTTTATAGTATATTGTGAAATCAGGTAGTGTGGTGCCTCCAGCTTTGTTTTTTGTTTTGTTTTGCTGTGTTTTGTTTACTCAAGACTTCTTTGGCTATTTGGGGTCTTTTGGGTTCAATAGGAAAAATGATGTTGGAATTTTGATAGGGATTGCATTGAATCTGTAGATCACTAGATGTATCGGCATCTTAGCAATATTAATTCTTACACCCCATGAGCACTTCTTAAATTTATTTCGTCAATATTTTAGAGTTTTCCATATTCAGATGTTTCACCTTCGAGTTAAATGTACTCTTAAGTATTTTTTAATGCAATTTTTTCTTGCTTTTTCAGGTACTTTGTTGTTAGCTTTGTTAGCTTATAGAAATGTGACTAATTTTTGTGTAAAGATTTTGTATCCTGCAACTTTACTGAATTCATTTACCCGTTCTAACAGTTTTTTTGGTGGCATCTTTAAGGTTCTCTCTCTATAAGATCATGTCATCAACAAAGAGAGCATTTCACTTCTTCTTTTACTATTTGAGTGCCTTTTGTTTATTTTCTTGTCTAACTGCTCTGACTAGGACTTCCAATATTATATTGAAAAGAAGTAGTGAAAGTGGGCATCCCCATCATGTTCCTGATTGTAGAGGAAAACCTTTCAACTTTTCGCCATTGATATTAGTTGTGGGCTCTCCTGTTGGGCCCAGGTGATCCTTCCGCCTCAGCCTTACAGGTAGCTGGAACCACAGGCATGCACCACCACAACCAGCTAATTTTTTATCTATTGTAGAGATGAAGTCTCACCAAGTTATCCAGGTTGGTCTTGAACCCTTGGACTCAGGCAATCTTCTTGATTCCTCCTCCCAAAGTACTGAGATTGCAGGTGTAGGCACTGCACCTGGCGTCTCCTATAAGCTCCTTTATTGTGTTGAAGTACATTGCTTCTGTATCTAATTTGTTGGGATTTTTTTATCAAAAGGTATTGAATTTTGTCAAATGTTTCTTCTGCGTGCATTGAGATAATTATATAGTTCTATGCTTGCGTCATGAAATAAGTTTGGAAATATTTCCTCCACTTCAATTTTTTAGACTTTTAAAAGCATTGGTAATAGTTCCTCTTTAAATGATTGATAGAATTCAGCATAAAACCATTCAGTTCTAGGTTTTTCTTTGGTGGGATACACTATTATTGGTTCAATTTCTGTACTTATTGTTGGTCTACTCAGATTTTCTATTTAAGAGAAAATATTTACCTTTCCAAGGTATTAGCAACTAGATTCATTCCGTTAAATGAGAATTTCTTACATTTACCTTAAATATAACTAAATTTATTCTATCAGGTTTTTTTTATACAACATAAAGTGCAACTGTAAATTATTTTCCTTCTGGAAAAATGTACCTAAAACATACAAATAAAGTTTTCCATAATGTTGGTTTTGTTGCCTTAGAAATAGATGTCCTGCTTATCAAAAAGAAAGAACTCTGCCGTTTTTTCTCTTCCTAAAGAAAAAAAAAAGAAAGAAATCTAAATTATGCAAATAAAAACTACAAAAATTAAAAGTTAATTTAAATTCTGTTAAAATATTGGAGTGGCCTACTATCATTTGAATTGAATAAGAAGATGGAATTGTAGAGATGCTCATATCAAACTTACTACTAATCTCATGTATCCTACTATTTCATACGTATATATACTTGGATATCTCATAAATGCCTTAACCTTAACATAGCCAAAACATAATTCTTGATGTCTCTTTCAAATCTATCCCTCCTCCAGTGTTCAAATCCAGCCTTTTTCAAATCTATCCTTCCTCCAGTTATTCAAGCCTGAGACTTAGGAGTCATCCTTGGATATCCCCATTTTCTCTCTCCAGTCCACCTCTAATAGTCCATGTGATTCCTCCCAATCCGTGTGTATCATTTTCCCAGGTCCACATTCAATCTTCAACTAGAGAGTCTGTTCTATCTTCACATATATCTTGACTTCCTCTACTTCTCTTTTTCCAATATCACTTTTAGTCCAAGTCACCATCATATACATCTTACATTAATGGTTTTGGAAAGTAATCCTATTACAATTAAATTAGGCCTTAAGGCCGGGCTCGGTGGCTCAGCCTGTAATTCTGTGCTTTGGGAGGCTGAGGTGAATGGATTGCCTGAGCCCGCGGGCTTGTGACCCACCTGGGCAACTTGGCGAGACCTCATCTCTACAATAAATCAAAAAATTAGCTGGGTGTGGTAGCGCGCGACTGTAGTTCCAGCTACTTGGAAGGCTAAGGCGGAAGGATCGCTGGAGCCCAGCAGGTTGAGGCTGCGGTGGCCGGAAGCATGCCACTGCACCCCAGTCTGGGCAACAGAGTGAGACTTCAACGCAAAATAAATAAATAAATAAATAAATAAATAAATAATGCCTTAAAACTCAAAGAAATTATTTTGAAACATTTAATACAATAAGAAATATCATGAATAATGGAGTCTGAAAAATAAGTTTTGCTGTATGCTCAATGTTTAAACTGAATTGAGTTTTAACATAGAGAAAGACAACTATTTTCAATTAAACATAAGAAAGCAAACACCTAGAAACAAAATCAAAATAAAGGTGAATGGGTCTTTTGCTGGGTAATCCATAAGGTAAAATGTATTTTATAAAGGGACAAAGGAGGTAATAGCTTACTATTTAGAGAAAATACCCAGTAGTCTGGCATCCTAGGAATTTGTCCAATTTGTTTTTGTTTTGTTTTGAAGTAAGCCCATATTTTGTTGTGTTGGCATCAATTCTAACGGCAAGACTAGTTTTATCTGTAAAAGTTCAAACCAAAAAAAAAATTGTTTTCTTGTAGGAGATAGAAGTAAAATCAATTGCATGCTGTTACTTTCTCTCAATATATCTCTCTTTTTTTATTTTGCTAATACAGCTATTATGGTAAATAATTTTGAATCCTTAACACATTTTGTTCCAACAGCTTTAAACAGAATATCAGTATCTTGATTTCTGAAACTGATAAGACAGCAACTAGAAGTTCAGGTATGTATTCCAATATAGTTTGAAAACTTTTCTATCTTAACCATATGTATGCATGTAATTTCTAATATATTCAGAAATCTCAGAATGAGAATTCCAATTGGTAATTTAAAATAAATCCTGAAGGCCGGGCACGGTGGCTCAAGCCTATAATCCCAGCACTTTGGGAGGCCAAGGCGAGTGGATTGCCTGAGCCTGCAGGTTTGAGACCAGCCTAGGCAACATGGTGAGACCTTGTCTCTACAATAAATCAAAAAATTAGCTGAGCATGGTAGCATGCACCTGTAGTTCTGGCTACTTAGAAGGCTGAGGCGGAAGGATCGCCTGAGCCCAGCACATTGAGTCTGCGGTGGCCATGAGCGTGCCACTGCACTCCAGCCTGGGTGACAGAGTGACACTCCAACTCAAAAAAAAAGAAAAAGAAATAAAGAAATAAAATAAGTCATGAAAAATATCCCATACCCTCTCATAATTTTCTACCCTACTCAAAAGATAGAATGGTTATGGTGGAGGGATGTTTTATTATATCAATGGAACCATAGACTAAGTCTAGAAGTAACTGAAAGTAATATCTCTCTATCCTATTTTTTTCATGCTTTTAGACATTGTGCAATAGAAAATGATGATTCTGTAGGAGTTCTCAAATCAGGTCACACAATAGAAACATATATGGAGTTTCAGGAGCCTCATCCTTGAAAATTCTAGCTCAAGTAGTTTTGGGAGCAGCAACTCCATTTCTCAAGGGAAAAAGATGGAATGACCTAAAGGTAGCTGTGGAAAAGGAAAGGAAGCCAGACCACAACACTCTTGCCAGAAGAGAGGGGTTTTTGCTTGTTTGCTTAGTTTGCTTTTAAGTTGCTATTGCACCGACCCAAATAACCCTCTGGATGATCCTCGCTCAGAAAATATGCCCTGACTTTGATGCCTTTGGTACACACAGCTGCATCCTGCTTTTAGATCTTAAAAAGTTATATGTGTCTATTATGGATCAATGAATAGAGGATTCTCCAAACTTTCTTATTGTTTCATTTGACTATGGTTGCAAAGATATACTGTCTATCATGAAAAAGTAAAGAAATATCCCAAAATTGGTGTTCCTTCTAGCAGAGTAATTTCTTGAAAACGACAACAATATAGTAAAATTATGTATTTTTTCAAATTTCTTGACTCCTTAAAATAAAGCAAAAATATGCCTAAATTGTTCTAAAGTTGTTTTTATTTCCATATTTGGCATAATAGATACTCCTACTAAAAAGCCAGAAGTTAGAACTGGTAGAAGTTCACTTCAAAATAATAAAGGAGTCATAGTGTCTACAATAAATTTTAGCGCCAATATGACAGCTGCCAAAACTAAGGAGATGATTCTTAAGAAGTTAATAAGAAGAACTAAAGATACTCTTGGAGCACCAAAAAACAACAGGGTAAAATGCCTCTCATACCTATTAAATGTTCTTATGCTATTCAAGTGACAAATTGACTTATTTTAGTTAATACTAATCCAAAGAAAAATATACATATAACATACAGACTAGAGCATTCCTAGAAGATGCACTTTATAATGGAAACTTTGGTTTTCAATTTAATGTAATTCAGTTTCCAACATGTTAAATTATACTGATTCAGAATTCCTAAGGTCAAAAGAGGCAACTGAAATCTGAGCAAAGATAAGAAGACTGGAAAATGGGTTAGATGCCAACTACTTTGTTACTGTATATTTTATCACATTTTTCTTCCTGTGACCATGACTTGGATCTCTAAAAAGTTTCAATTCAATTTCAAGAGCTTTTAAGGGTTTGCTTCATATTTCCTTGATTTCAACTGAGCTTCATGGGTCTTTGCCTACATGGGTAAGCTTTAGGGATTTGGGGGAAGGCTAATAATTGAGCAACCTAATCACACCAACAAAATGCAAGCAAAAGAAACCTTAATCAGTTTGTAATACAAAAGAGAGGAAATTTTCAAATTTTAAAATCATTTTTTAAATGTCTTATTCTAAAAATGATATTGACAGTTACAAATTAAGTAATTAGGTATTTCAAAACAAAAGACTATTTTAAACATTTTTACAAAAATAAATACAATCTAAAGTAGCTAATACACACAAGTTACAATTAGTACACTTGAGTGTATAGTACATTCAAAGGTGGAAAGTAACACAGGTTTAAAAATTGGAAATTTGTCTGAATATTCTGCTTGTTGCTCATGACAACAACATTTGCAGCAGAATTTTAAAAGTTTAGCTCCAGATGAGACCCTTGTTCCCAAACGAGGGTGCACATAAAATAAATAGATAAATAACTACAACAGCACCTTGAGGCTCGTAGGCACTCAAAAAGTAAATGTTGAATGAATAATAACCACATTCCTGTGTAATAACCACACTTATATTACCTTTTCCAGCATAAAATTATATTTTTAGTAATTATCAGACATAATTATTACAGGTTTAGAGCAGGTGAGTAGAATATCTGCTATTTTGAAAACATTATTTTCTTTATATTTTTTTATTATAAAGATGTGGGGTACAATTCAGGGTTAGGTATACAAACGTTGATTATGCAGGTACCCTTGTTGATGAGGCATGTCCCTCCCTCCCCTAGCAGTTTCTCTCAACTGCCAATCCCACTCCCCCCCCGATAGTTTCTTACTACTGCTAATTCCTTTCTTATAGTATGATAACTGTTAAGCTGATTTAACATTATTATTTTCTAAAATTAAATCTCCAAAGTATAATTTGATCTGCTGTTTTTAATAGAAAAACAGGCATGTTATTATATAAGGTTTTATTCTTACCCTACGGTATAATTAATATTAGGAATTCATAATTCAAAGATAGCACTAATTAATATGTTTTAACACCATTTGTCTTTCTTAAGATTATAATATTTATTGATGATATGAATATGCCAGTACCAGATATGTATGGAGCACAGCCACCTCTGGAATTGATAAGACAATTATTAGATTTGGGAGGGATTTATGATACGGAAAAAAAGGCATGGAAGGTACAGTATACACTAAAGTTTTGTTCACATTAAATACTGTTTCTTAAAATAAATGAAATATTTATAACAATGTTGAGTTAATTACATGAGAAATTTAGAAAGTCTAGCCATATGGCCATGTTAAGCAAAGTTTACCATACCAACTAGATCTTTGTAATATAGGTCCATGGGTTTACAGAAATTATACTCTTAGTAGGCTTAAATCTTAGGGAAAAAATGCAATTATGTCCTAAAGGTTTAGTTTCTGAGTAAAATAATGCTTACTATTATTTTATTTTATTTTAAATCAGGGGTACATGTGAAGATTTGTTATGCAGGTATATTGCATGAAGACAAGGTTTGGGCTTCTGATGAGCCTGCCCCACGCCACATGGTGAACATGGTACCCTGTGGATGGTTTTGCATCCCTTATTTCTCCTCCTTTCCTCCCCTCTAAAGCAGTGGCACATCTTTGTTACTTCAGGACAGGAAATTTTTTTTTCATTTGTTGTCTTTTTTTCATTTTCTGTTTTGACTCAGGGGGACATGTACAGGTTTGTTACATAGAAGTATTGCATGATGGTGAGGTTTGAGCTTCTATTGAGCCTGTTACCCAGGTGGTGGATAGGGTACCCAGTAGGTAGTTTTCAGCCCTTATCCCCTTCCAACTCTCCTTCCTTTAGGATTGTCCCAGTATTTATTGTTCCCATCCTTGTGCCCGTGTGTGTACAGTGTTTAGTTCCAGCTTATTAGGGAAAACATATGGTTTTCCGTTTTCTGTTTGTGATAATTTGCTCAGGATGATGATCTCTAGCCACATCCATGTTGCTGCCAATGACATAATTTTGTTCTTTTTATGGCTGCATAGTATTTCATAATGTATATGTACCACATTTTCCTTATCCATTTCACCATTGGTGGGCACTTAGATTAGTTCCATGCTTTTTGTTATTGCTGCAATAAACATGAACATGCAGTGTCTTTTTGGTAGAGTGATTTGTGCTCCTTTAGATATACACTCAGTAGTTGGATTGCTGGGTCAAGCAGTAAGTCTATTTTTAATTCTTTGATAAATCTCCAAACTGCTTTTCACAGGAGTTGAACTAACTTACATTCCCACCAACAGTGTAGAAGTATTCCCTTTTCTCTGTGTCTTTGACAGTATCTGTTATTATATATTTTTATAAAAGCTATCTAGACTGGTATGAGATGGTATCTCATTGTGGTTTTGATTTGCATGTCTATGATGATTAGTTATGTTGAGCATTTTTTCATATGTTGGTATGTCTTCCTTTGAGAAGTTCATGTCATTTGCCCACTTTTTAATGGGGTTATTAGTTTTTCTCCTGTTGATTTGTTTGATTTCTTTGTAGATTCTGGAGGTTAGAACTTTGTTGAGTGCATAGTTTGCAAATATTTTCTCCCATTCTGTAGGTTGTCTGTTAACTTGGTTGATGACTTCTTTTGCTGTGCAGAAGCTCTTGAGTTTGGTTAGGTCCCACTTCTCAGTTTTGTCTTTTGCTCCTTTTGCTGTTGAGGCCTTGGTCATGGAATCATTGCCTAAGCTGATGATCAGATGTTTACTATGCTTTACTCTAGAATTGTAATAGCTTGTGGTCTTACATTTAAACCTTTAATCCATCTTAAGTTAATTTTTGTATATGGTGAGAGGAAAGGATTCAGCTTCATTCTTCCACATATGTTTAGCCAGTTTTTCCAACATCATTTACTAAATAGGGTGTCCATTCTCCAGAGCTTGTTTTTATCAGCTTTGTCTAAGATAAGATGGTTGTATGCCAGTGGTTTTATTTCTGGATTCTCAATTCTGTTCCATTGGTCTATGTGTCTATTTTTGTACCAGTACCTTGCCGTTTTGGTTACTGTTGCATTGTGGTAAATTTTGAAATCTGGTAATATGATGCCTCCAGCTTTGTTCTTTTTCCTGTTTGCTTAGGATTGTTTTGGCTGGCTTTTTTTTGTTGTTGTTCTTCCATATGAGTTTAAGTATTGTTTTTTCTAGATCTGTGAAAAATAGTGCTGGTAATTTGATAGAGATTGTGCTGAATCTGTAGATTACTTTAGCTGGTATGGACATCTTGATGATATTGATTCTTCCAATCCATGAGCATGGAATTTTTTCCATTTGTTTGTGTCATCTTTGATTTCTTTTCAGTACTGTTTTGTAGTTCTTGTAGCAGTCTTTCACCTCTTTGCTTAATTGTATTCCAAAGTAGTTTATTTTTCTGTGTCTACTGCAAATAAGATTGTGTTTCTGATTTGGTTCTCAACTTGCATCATGTTGGTCCTATCAAATACACCCCTAATCTCTCTGTATAAGACTACTCTATATTCTTATTTTCAAGGACTTTCAGAAGTATTGCAAAGTCAAACAATTCCAAGGAGGTATTTCTGTGCAATTATTTTTGTTACATTCAGTTATTTTTGTTATATTGAACTAAATCAGATTAGTGTGTTTTTTAAGTAGAATTTTTGTGAATCTATATGTATATATATATATATATGTATATATATATATATATATATATATGTTAAAATTCAAGAGGTACATGTTCAGGTTTGTTACAGATATTGCATGATGATGAGGTTTGGGCTTCTATTAAGCCAGTTATCCAAATAGTGTGCATAGTACCCAGTGGGTAGTTTCTCAACCCTTCCTCATTCCTCCCTTTAAGAGTCCCCAGTGTCTGTTATTCCCATCTTTATGTTCCTGTGTACCCAATGTTTAGCTTCCACCATATAAGTAAGAAACATGCAGTATTCAGTTTTCTGTTTCTGTGTTCATTCTCTTAGAATAATGGTTCCTAGCTGCCTTCACATTGCTGCAAAGGACATGATTCCATTCTTCTTTATGGCTGCATTCTATTCCATGGTGGGTATATGCTAGTCCACCATTGAATGGGCAATTAGGTTGGTCTCATGTTTTTCTACTGTGAATAGCACTGTGATAAACATACAAGTGCAGGTGTCTTTTTGGTAGAATGCTCTATGCTCTTTGGGGTGAATACCCCGTAATGGGATTGCCGTGTCAAATGGTAAATCTATTTTTAGTTCTTTGAGAAATCTCCAAACTGCTTTCCACAGGAGATGAACTACCTTACATTCCCACCAACAGTGTATGAGCATTCCAGTTTCTTCACACCCTCACCAATAGCTGCTGTTTTTGTTTGTTTGTTTGTTTGTTTTACTTTTTAATAATAGCCATTCTGACTGGTATGAGATGATATCTCATTGTGGTTTTGATTTACATTTCTCTGACGATTAGTGATGTTGAGCACTTTTCATTTGTCTATTGGTTGCTTTTGTATTTTTTGAGAAGTGTCTGTTCATGTTCTTTGCCCAGCTTTTAATGGGGTTGTTTTTTTTTTCCTGTTGATTCATTTGAGTTCCTTTTGATTCTGGATATTCATCCTTGGTCAGATGCATAGTTTGCAAATATTTTCTCCCATTCTATAGGTTGTCTGTTTATTGATAGTTTCTTTTGCTGTGCAGATGCTCTTTTGTTTAATTAAGTCTTGTTTGTCAATTTTGGTTTTTCTGCATTTGTTTTTGAGGACTTCGTCATAAACTTATTGCCTTTGCCAATGTCCAGAAGAATGTTTCCTAGGCTTTCTTCCAGGATTTAATAGTTTCAGGTTTTACATTTAAATCTTTGATCCATCTTGAGTTAATTGTTTTATCTGGTGAGAGGAAGGGGTCCACCTTCATTCTTCTGCATATGATTAGCCACTTTTCCCAGCATTATTTGTTGAATAGGATGCCTTTTCCCCAGTGTTTATTTTTATCAGTTTTGCCAAAGAACAGTTGGTTACAGGACAGTGGTTTTATTTCTGGGATCTCTATTCTGTTCCATTGGTCTATGTATCTATTTTTATTTATTTATTTTTTAATATATGCAATTTTTTATTGTGATATTGAGAGTTACAGTTAAGGGTTAGGTACACAAATATGCCTCGTTTAGGGACCCTTGTTGATAAGAAGTATACCCCCATCCCCAGACAGGTATTTACTACCATTAATCCCTTCCACTATCCCTCCCCCCCCATAGTTTCCCACCACTGTCAGTCATTTTCTTGTGGTAATACGTTGGATGATCAAGGTCTACTATATGAGTGAGAACATGTGCTACTCAGTTTTTTGTTTCTGTGAGAGGTCACTCAGTATTATAGACTCTAGTTCCATCCAGGT
>CAUYQG010209899.1:0-18540 GCA_963574415.1 Tarsius wallacei
CTCATCTCTACAATAAATCAAAAAATCAGCCGGGCGTGGTAGCGCGTGCCTGTAGTTCCAGCTACTTGGAAGGCTGAGGCGGAAGGATCGCCGGAGCCCAGCAGGTCGAGGCTGCGGTGGCCGGGAGCGGCCACTGCACTCCAGGTGGGCGACAGAGTGAGACTCCAACTAAAAACAAAACAAAACAAACAAACAAACAAAAGAAACATAGAGCCCACTGGAGTTAGGCTCCAAAAGAAACTGGAAGATAGAGGAGCTCACTACTTTGATGTTTACATTTCAAAGAGTTCCTAGGTCCTCGAGAAAAACATTTCTTGGGTCTTAAAACTGGTGAGGTTTCTAAGGCGATTTATTTTCAAGGAGGCAGAGAAAGAATTTACAAGTTTTGTAAAATAAATGCTCTGAGAAAAAGGAGGTCAGAGGCCCATCGTAAGGAAGAAATCTATCGCAAGTTCAGTCAAGCTGAGGGAAACATTAAGGCTGCCTTGGTCAGAGGTTTTCTTTTGGTTGAATGTTTTTAGAGGAGCACAAGTGTCAGGGCTGAATGCCTGGTTTTGACAAGGCAGTCCAATTAAATCTGCTCACAGCAAGCATCTCTCTGGAAGATGGGTCCCGAACTGCCTTGCGATGGATAATCAGATGCTAGCTGCTGAGAAATGTCCATGTGAGTCGAAGTCCAGCCAGGAAAACAGAAAGCACCAAGTATTTTAAACAGAATATATCATGGTCCTTATTTTTAAAAGCTTAGAGAGTAACAAAAGTTGTATAGACTCATTGCAGAAATTTAAGAACATATAGACATGAGAATTACTGTTGATATATGAGGGTGGTGCTCTCCAAAAATCTGGATTTATTTTTTTGAACGGGGGGACCCTTGAGTTTGGGAGTCCCCCTGCTAGGTAAGTTTCCTAGGAACCTATTGGCAACAGTGTACCAACCAGCATTGTTGTGAGAGGCTGTGCTTGGTTTCAGTGAATTTTGGAGAAAGATACTTTTCAACACTTGTGCCCATTTCGTGATGGGTGATTTATGAGTGCACCTGCCCACACCACACTGAGTGTTCAGCAGCTTTTGACCAAAAATGGCACGACCCTCATGCTCCACTCTCCCTATTCTCCGGATCTTGCCTTAAGTGACTATTTTTTCATTTCCCTGGACAAAAGTCCTCGAAAGAATACATTTTGCTGATGTGGAAGAGGTGAGAAATAAAAAATGGCAGAAGCACTAAAAGGCGATAAAATTGGTGAGTTCAAAAACTCTTTTGAGCAGTGGAAAACGTGTTCTAATAGGTATATTGCATCACTGAAGGTGACTGAAATTTAAACGTGTAAGAACAAATGTATAATTTTTATTAAATAAATTCTGATGTTTTGCCCTCCACCCATATATGATTCAGCTATGGGCATGCATAATCTGAATGTTTCCAGGTATCAGTAGTTTAGATGTATTCTAGTTCCCATTTATATAATAATTATTGAAGTGTCACTGACTTTGCTTCCCTGAATATTGGGGGAACTTGAGCGCCCCCTCTTCCCCACTCCTACTTAGTTTTGGAGATTTCTGGGATCCTTGTTGGGAAGGAGATGTTGCAGGTGTCAAACACAAGTCCATAACCAAGTTTCACATGTCTTCACTGCATGCCTAGAGTTGCTCCTCTTTCTGGAGAGGGTTATCCTGGGCTTCAGAGATGGTTGCATTTCATTTGGCCAACACTGATGTCTGCATTCCACGAAGCTCCCTTCCGGTAGGTAAGGCATGACATTCTAATGAAACAATTCTCTTTCTAAGGCTTTTTGCCAACCCAGACCTGTTTACCTTGAGGTTTCCTTGCCCTTCTGCTGCTGAGTCACTGGGATATGTTTCCCAGAAATAGGAGGATGGGAAGGAAGGAGAAGCCAGGGTAATTCTCTGCCTTCTTCTCTGCTGCTGGATTCTCCCTCTTCATGGTCCCACCCTCCTCATGGGGCAAGCCCACCCCCTTCTACATGGCAACAGTTTCCCTTGAATGGCTCACCCTATGGCACTGGTGCTACCGTTAGCCCTCTCCTATCCTAGGGGTTGAAGTGACATCTTGATCATCCTAATCTCCTGCTTTCACCCAGTTGTTCTATCACCTGTGTCACCATTTCCATGAATTAAATTCTCTGTTTAAAATATTTAGAGTCATTTTTCCTGATTGGATTCTGATTGGTACAGTCCTTCTTCGGCTAGCCAAAGTGTAAACTAATAAAACCTTTATTCTTCAGGCTAGATCTTATTTTGTCTGGGAGCTCCCACAGGGGAAATTTCTCTGCAGTTTCAGACTCCCTCAGTCTCTAAGAACAAAGGAGATAACATGATGTTAGCTGAATTCATGCTCCCTTTTCAGCTAGGTCTGCAGCAGAGACTTGAAGAAGGAAAAGGGTGAGGTCATCTGTAAGCTCTCAGATGATTCCTTATCTTTGGTGGGTAGAGGATGAGAGGTGAAAATTTGGTGGGTTACAGCTACAATTTAAGAAGCACTGAACTGATGGCATCTTATTTTTTAAAGGAAATTATGACTAAATAATTCTCATTCCCTATTACATAAAAGCATTCAGTGTTTGACATATCACAAATACCTAAGGCAACTGGCATATACTTAAGTGAGTAAATAGTTTGAATTTTGTGTTTGTGGATGTACTATTTTTAGTTACTTCTTTCTTTTTTTTTTTTTTTTTTGAGTTTGAGTCTCACACCATACCCCAGACTGGAGTGCAGTGGCAGCTTCCGGCCACTGCAGCCTCGATATGCTGGGCTCAGGTGATCCTTCTGCCTCAGCCTTCCGAGTAGCCGGAACTACAGGTGCACACTACCCCGCCCGGCTAATTTTTTTGATTTATTGTAGAGATGAGGTTTCGCCTGCCCAGGCGGGTCTCGAACCCGCGGGCTCAGGCAATCCACTCACCTCAGCCTCCCAAGGAGCGGGATTACAGGCTGAGCCACCGAGCCCGGCTAGTTACTTATTTCTAAGCAATTCTTTAATGCAATCCTATGCTTACCTGTTGTCTGTAATGTGATAAATACATTAAGTGCTGTTCAATGAACAAATAAAATTGTTTAATTACCGGAAACTGCAAGCAATTATTAATATAAAAGAGTTCTTACTGTTTGTAGAGAACTAAGGAAATGGTATTCAAATACGTTTATATTAAGTGTTTAGCATTTGGCTCTTGGTAAAGAACTTGGATAGACATAATTAATGATGACCTCTCTGACTCTCATTTTCCTAAGCTTTCCTAGAAGATTCTGGTCTGCTTTTCAGGGCAATCCGCTTAAATTATTCATTTTTCAATATGTCTTTCTCCTTTTGGTCATTAGAAAATCCCTTTATAGCTCTTAAAATATAAAAAAAGATTAATGCAGGTTAATTATAATGCAATAGCTTAGATTTGGACATAAATGCTATATCTGAAATATGAGTGTGACTTCTGAGTAATGCATTTTGAGATTAATGAATTTTCTATACCTGGATACCTGAGTCCCGGAATGGCAGACTACTCCCTTGGAAGAGTCAGGAGGCTTAAAAGTGAATTTCTATTTCTCTTTCTGGGGCTTCTTGAGTTTGCTAGACACATAAAGAGACTTATGAATAGAATTGCTCTTCTTTATTAATGAGTTGTTTTTTTGGAAGGGTGCATGCCATATATTTTCTATTTACTTAGAAACGGATCTTGCACTATATGCTCAGTAAAAGTTGAATGAAGATGTGTTAACTTTGTGAGCTTATTGATGTGGCACCAGAATGTAATGTAGAGTGTAAATGTAGGGACAAAAGACGGCATCTCTGGTCTTAGAACCATGCTTTGATATTGTTCTCCTAGACAGGTTACCCAACTAGCAGGACTTAGAGTTGAGTCCCAGCTTCAGAGTTACCAACTACGTTATCAGGAGCAGATAATTTAACCTGAGTCTTACTGTCTTTCTTTATAAAATGAGAATAACAGTATAGTCAAATTTCACTAATTTTAAGGATCAAATTCAGTCATTACACATAAAAGCATCATGTGAATTATAGAGTACAGAACAAATATAATAAGGTATTATTAATTTGCATAAAGATAATTGTGAGCTAAAAGATTGGAGAAATAACTTCTTGGCCTGTAGGTACCTAAATATTTGCAAATTCTTCAGACTTACTGCCTTATGTATAAGAGCAGTCCATGACATTTTTTCTCCTGATTGAACTCATTGCCATTGAATTTATCTCCAGTATAGGTCTCCTCTCATCCTGATTTGTGGCCAATGACTACAATTTACATATACAAATAATAAAATCAAGGAAAGGACAAGGTAGGTCATGGAGTTGCATCTCTTCTCATGAAAATGTTTGTCTCAATGTCCACCCACTCAAGTTCTGTCAACCCGATTATTCCTCTTTTTAGCCCCCAAAGCAAATCTACCTTAAACAAAGATAAAAAATCATCATGAAAAGAATTTTAAATCACGAAGAAAGGAAAAGTAAAATAATTTGCTGCAAAGATGATTAAAATAAAAGGAAAAAATCCTATCATCTTGTTTTGTGAAATTTTTAACTCTAGCATATTTGTTAGCTTTTTTTTCTCCCCCAAAGGCATAATTTACAAGCTTTGAACTACCTCAGGGCTCATACATCTGGGAAAATAGTCTAAGTTTTCACGGTAAAGAATATACAACCTTGGAATTAAAAACTTATACATATGTGAGAGAACTCTTTATGACTTATCAGACAAATCCAGACAACTATTTGTAGATGTATTATCTATTATTAATAATAATTACACATTTAATGTGTGCTTTGTACCTTGCATTGCTCATATGAACTTATACTACCATGATAGAAGATCATGTAAATAAACATTTAATCTGCCAACTGGTTCTTCCAACATCTTGGCCAATTTACTGGGCACATTTTTTTTTTCTTTTTTTTTGAGTTGGAGTCTCACTCTGTCACCCAGACTGGAGTGCAGTGGCCGCTCCCGGTCACTGCAGCCTCGACCTGCTGGGCTTCGGCGATCCTTCTGCCTCAGCCTTCCGAGTAGCCGGAATTAAGGCACGTGCTACCATGCCCGGCTGATTTTTTTATTTATTGTAGAGATGAGGTCTCGCCAAGTTGCCCAGGTGGGTCTCGAACCTGCGGGTTCAGGCAATCCACTCACCTCAGCCACCCAAACACGGGATTACAGGCTGAGCCACCAAGCCCGGCTAGCACATTTTTTTTTTAAGTAAAAATGTAAATAGAAGACAGGAAAGCTCCCAGCAGCAGGAAGGGACCCAAGGGGGTTACCATGGATGAAGAAAAAAATACACAGGAAGATTAAATCTTGACTGAATTTTTCACATAACACAAACACAACTGGCTAAGCCTAAGAAGATAATAAAGTATAACCTCATACAAGTCACTTACGTTTTCTGAATTTTCATCTTATCTGATAATGAGAGTCATAAGAGCTAATTTGCAGACTGACAGATTTAGTTAAGCATGTATTTACATACCTATGAACAATGATCTATCATGATCAGAGTTGTAAGGATTAAATGAGATTCAATTTCAAATTGTTACCACTGCAGTACCACATAGTAGCTGTATGATACAAGTTAATTTTATTTTCTGCCATGGAACTCACTTAGCTGATTACTTCTTCCCCTCCAAATAACCCCTAACAGACATTGGACATTAATTATATGTGACCATTTTGTTTTGGTAATTAATGGGCCAGGCCTCCTACAATATAGACAAGCTGTGCAAATACAGCTTGTCTGCATAGATACACAGCTAACACCCTGACTTTGAAAGCTACATTAGTACCTACCAAGATCACTGCTATTCGGGCTAGGGAACACACAGCAGAATACTTCAGGGGACTTTCACTCTTTGTTGATTTATCTCCAAGTCTTCAAAGTCTTACCTTGTTGATCTGAGATTAACTTTGGTCAAGACCCAAAGGCTTCTATTTGGTAGAAGGCCAATGTTGGAAGTTGTGTCCCCCATATCTAGAGTATTTATTTATTTATTGGCCTAAGGTGAGCAGAGGGCAGGTAGGTGTATCTGCCATTGGGAACTCCCCTTCGCCCACCTTATCTACAGTTTCATGGGAGAGTGGACAAAAGATATAAATCAGATACTTGTAAGATGAAAGGAATGTGATTACATCTTATTCTGTTTAGAATCCCTTGACTCCATCTACGCATACAAAAAAATAAGGCAGCACCAACAAAAAACACTCCATTCTTTTTTGGTGACGGCCTAATTCTGTGACCTTGAGATTACATTTTGTCTTCATCTCCTTATAGAGTTTTCTTTTCTTGAGGCCAAAGTATGTGCATGCTAGGAAAGAGAGGAGGGATCCTGGGGTTTAATGCCTTATAGAGAATAAGCACGTTCTATTTGGAAAATGGAGGCACAAATATGCAAAAAATGATTGAAATGAGCAAAAGTGAACTAAAATTTTTGTTTTAGTTTTGAAACAGTCTGTGCCGATTTTGCGGTTACCAATGTCCTAGGGAATGAGTGGGAAAGTACATAAATAATTATTCCTGCCAAACAGGGAACTTTTCTGGGGTCCAAGCTGTGGGCATGTGGGTAAATAAAATTCTTTGTGCCTAGAAGCATGTGTACACATTGTGTATGGCAGGAGGGAAGGGGGCCAGTGGGAGGAGGCCCATTTGCAGGCCAAGCTGCGTGGGCAGAACCATTTTGAGGAAATTCCCATAACATTCACCAGCTGCAGAACTCTGTGTATTCATGAAGGACCAAATTTACACTCTCTTAAAATAAGCGTAATGGAATCAATCCGAGATTGTTTTCAAGTGAAATCCCCTTCTGCATTAACAATCTATATATCCAAACCAATCTAAGTGCAAAAGAGACACACACAAAAACACCTTTCAGCAAATAGGACACAGGCACATCAGGCATGGGAATCAGTGCACTGAACAAGAAAGAGTCATGATAGGCAATCAAAAAATGCATTTATGTTTGTTGTCCACTCTCCCTTTGAATTGTATTCAGTGAGAATGGCTCTTTCCTTGCTTCTGGATGGAAATTTAGTCAAAACTTAAGAAAAAATTCCTGAATTTTTCTAGTCACTCTCAGATAATAGAGTTTTCTGGTCACATTAAATCATAATCATCATCTTATTCGCAATTGAAAATGATCTGTTCCAAACAATAACCAAAGCCCAGAGTCTGACTGAATGTTAGATCATCTTCTCTCCCCTAGATGGATGACTGGGACAGAGGTGGGATATATGCACCTTTTTTTTCTGTCCAGCTTTGCCTTCTCTTGCACTGCTGTCTACCAATTATGACCCTGTCAATGCCCAGTGTAGAAAAGGGATGAGGGAGAAGGGGTAAGGAGGTAGAATGTGTTCACCTGCCTGTCAAAGTCCAAAATTAGCCCTGAGCTCCCTGCTCCTGTATGAAGATTGAAGCTAACTCTTCTTTCCAGCACTTGGGTTGAGACTTTCTTATTGGTCTCTACTGATAGTCACACCTGCTGGGTCCTCTCCTGCCAGGCACTCCTTATCTCCCCGCAGCTCTGCCCTGTTCTGGGATAGGGTGGCCAGTGACCCCACTTTCTGTTGCTGTGGGACTCCTCTTGCCCTAACAGATTACCTTCTTGGGTAATTCTTGTTTATCTCTGGCACCTGTGGTGATGTCATGTTTTCAACATGAAGTAATGAACAGCAAATTCAACAAAAGAGTAATTTGAAGGTAGAATAGGTAAAATCAAGAACAGGGAAAACAAGGCCATAGCAAAATGAAGAGATATTACAAAGAGATGTTGGAGAACACTCTGACATATTTTTCCTCTGGTGAGGATTCTCTTCTTAAGTGGCTGAGGTCTCCTTTCCTTATGATCAGGCTGTTATTCTTGTCATTTGATGGGAGGTGGGGGGTGAGGTGTGGGGGTGGGTAGGGGCATGGGTAAAGGAAGACAGGGGATAGCAAGGACCTTCCTGAGGGTGAAGGGATCAAGGTAGGTCTCTTTCTTCATTTTTTCTGGACCTTGAGAAGAAAGAAGGCCAACATGGGGAGGGAGGAAGTGAACAGAGGAGAGCAGGTTCTTACTTGACAGAGCGGAACAGACCCTTCCAAAGGAAGTTGAGAGCTCAGGACAGAGCTCAGAGGAGAAACTGAAAATGGGTATAGTATTGTAAACACCTTTGAAGCTGAGGAGGGGAGAGAGAGGTAAAAGGCAGGAAAATAACTAGACAGGATGAGTGAAACAGCCTGGATTCTCAGCTTCAAAAACTCTAGAATGGAATAATAATCAGTCTCCTCCTCCCGGGGACCGTTCCTCACCAGTTTGCTGTTTTCTGTTGGTCACAACTGGGGTTTGGGACGGTGTCCATTGAATTCACTGCTTTAATGGGAGGCTTTAGATAAAACCTAGCTTCCTAGAATATTATTTTGAGAATAAAGATGATATTAAATGGGCAGATGGGAACGTAAGCATCAGAAGGAAATATACGGAGGGAGCAAAACAAACAAACAAACAAAAAGCCCTGGAATTATCTTCTAAAGGGCAGACCCCTTGTAGTACACTCTGAATTTGTTCACCTGGATCAAATGGTCAACCAAATTTTTTATCTGGAAGGTTTGAGACGGTTGTGTCACAACTTGAGGAAGAACCATTCTGAATTGTGCACCTGCCCACACCGCACTGAGTGTTCAACAGTTTTTGAACAAATATAGCGTGATCTCCATGCCCCATCCTCCTTTTCACCTGATCTCGCTCCAAGCAAGCATTTTTTGTTTCCCTGGGTGAAAAAAGTCCTCAAGGGGAAATGTTTTGCTGATATGAAAGAGGTGAAACAAAAAACGGCAGAAGCATAAAAGGCGTCAAAATTGACAGGGTCAAAAACTGTTTTAAGTAGTGGAAAAATCATCTCTATAGGTGTATTATATCAAACAAAGAGTACTTTGAAGGTGGCTGAAGTTTTACATGTAAGAACAAATACATATTTTTTATAAATAAATTCCAGGGTTTTTTGGGGGGGCTCCTTCAATATAGAGTTCGATATCCTTTTAAATATAACTACAACCCTAAATTTTTCAAGGAAGTCCATATCTGAACTTAGGGTTTTAGGTACGTTTGATCTATGGAGAGATTGGCTAGAGTTAGCTGTCAGATGCAGCCCCCAACTCAGCTGCTGTAAATTTCCTAAGGCTTTTCAAGACTAATTCTCTCTGTTCCCGATTACAAAGACATATTCAAAGCTGTCTTGGAGTCCTGTTAAAGCCTCACACAAGGCATAGGATTAGGAGATGACACACCCTCCTTCTTACTGGGATGTGAGATTCAGACCAATTCTCTCTCCAAATAAATTCTCATTATAAATCTACTTTTTGTCCTTTTATATCCTCCTTGTGGGTCAGTTATCTGGTTGGTCCTTACTCAAGGCAAGTGCCATTCACTGATTGTCTAAGTGCCTTACCTGGAACTGAGTTATCTTATCTAAGTAATGCCTTAAGATTACTCAGTTCCTGACTTTGCCTTGGCTGAAAAAAAAATCTCCTCAGTGTAATCCAATCTGCCTAACCCCCCTAAACTACACAGCAAAGCAAACATTCCCAAGACTCAGTAAATCCTTATATTTTATATCCAGTTGAAATGACTCATGTTTCCTTGTCTTGGTGGCATACGGCAAAGTAGATCAATAATCAGTGTCCCTCCTTTCTCAAGATAGATGCTGCCACTAGACACCAAAGGGCATGATTTCATTGCTTTTCTAGTTTCTTCCACAGGGAAATCAGCTTAGTACCCATTATAACAGGGCAGCATGGGAGTCCCAGAGATCACTCAGAACATTCACCTTCCTGCCAGCCCCAACTTTACCTTTGGAAAGGTTTTTTTTTAGCAATTGCATGAGTGTTCAGGGATTTCTTTGTTTTCAGATTTTCTGAAAGATCTCATCTGTGGCCCTCTAGACATTTTCCATTATGTATTAATGCCTCACCAGGTTAGGATGTCTAAATTTCCCCTAACTAGATTCGTAACATATTTTTCAAGCTACTATCTGTAATGTTGCTAAAGGAAAGGAAAATGCCTAAAAGGCATGGGACACTTTTGTTACGTGATTGAGCACCTGTCCCTCTGCTGATATCATCTCAGGTGTATACATTCATTGTACACCTATATTTTATGAAAGAACACGAAACCCCAGCTCCTAGCGTCAATGTGGGTCCATTTGGTCTAAGCTTAATATCGATCTCATATTATTTTAGCACTTCCTCATGCGATTACACTCTATTTAAGTTTTAATTTTCTTCTTTGTGAAATGTCTCACAGAACAGGGGAAAACGTTTGCTTAAAATAAACCATCTTTGGCATTTTCCTCTTTCTTGATGTTACTGAACATCTCTGAGTCTCAATTTCCTCATCTATAAAGTCGGGACAATTTGGACAGCCCTCAGAATTGGAAGTGTTCAATCACTTAATGATATATTAAGTCCCTGGAAGAGTACTCAGTAAATATTTATTTAATGTATAGTACATGAAAACATGGGCCATTTTGGAAAGCAGCCTGGGGCCAAGGGATTGCTCATCACTGCCTGTAGTCCAGGCTTCTTGTAGTGATGTTCACAGAAATGGTATGGTTTGCCAAGGGCACACAGCAAAATCAGAATAGATGAAAACTCTAGCCCATTTCTCTTGCCCCAAGCTCACTGCACTTACTGTTCCTTCTGTCACATCTTGCTATCATTTGTTAAACATCACGATTTTAAAATATCATTACTTTTTACCTTATTCTACTAATTAATAAGGCATCCTATGAGAGATGTCCTAAATACGTTAATACATTTAAGAACTACTGTGAAATAAATTTTGCCTTAAATTGCTGAAGGGAAGCAAATCCCTATGATTTAAAAGTTCTGAGATTGTCGTTCATGTAAAAATCACTCTCATATCCATCTATTCATTTCTGAGGCTAATTACTTAGAGAAGTTTTCATCGAAGCTAAGTTATTTCTCTCCTTAATAGGGCACAAAAGCTTCAAATTTGGAAATGATGTCATTATTTTTACTATAGAAGCTGATAGTTCCACATGACTATTAGGCAAAAACATTTCTCAGAGGAGTCATAATGGAGACCTGAGCATTCTACTGACATAAAACAATTATCTATTGTCCATCCACTGGGAACCCTTAAATGTGAAATTCAAAAGAGGAGGAATAAAATAACTGTGAGGTGGCTAGTGCAATGATAATGCTATTTTCAATATTTTTCAGGCAAAGAAATATACCAGACATCACTGAACAACAACAAAAATGATATAAATTTAAAATTATAATGTTGAGATATTTATTTGAGGATTTTATTTGGAATATTCTACCTGGGTTTTTCTTTCTTCTGAGTTATGGTAAACATATTCTGTTTTCATATGGTAAGATTAACTTCTTATATTTGCATATCACTTGACTAAAATGGCCGGAAATATTTTTTCCATACATGAACTCATTTTTCTACTTATTTAGATTAAGTTGAGACAGGTAGGTTTAATCATACTCTCTTTAAATCTCTGTGGTTCCAATGCCTGTGTATCTTCCACAACAAAATTCAGTCTTCAGAAGTATTTTATGTGGAAGCAAATGTTCATCTTATGATATCATTCAGTTCATTAAGATTCATGAGGCATGTATGGGTGGAGTGCATTCTACTTCTTAGGGGGAATTTCAGTTGTGGTGTTTCAACTCTGCGCTCCCTTGAACAATTTCCCTCATCCTGTCCTATTTCATCTTATCTCTTCACCCTGCCTCTGCTTTCCACTTTACAAATCTTGGATTCCCAGTTTCATGACCTCTGAGACAGCTTTTACATTAAGGCACAGGGGAATGCAGTGACAGGCTTGGACTATAAAGCCTAGACCATTCTGAGCATTTACAAATGAGACTTTCAGTGGTTTCTTTGCATGACAGGACACATGTGACCAGGAGCAGTATTGCTATGGTTGCTGACCTGAGGATAACGTCATAGGATGACTGAGGTTTCCAAGGGATACAGTCCATTTGATGAGGAGGTAACTGACCACAAGAAATCCTGCTGCATTTCTTGTGGTCAGTTACAACTCTTATGGCCCCAAGCATTACAATTAATATTATACCATTAATTAATCAGAATGAGATTCCAGTTCTATGGTTTTTAGGGAAGAGAAGGAAGGACCAAGAATGCAATTTTATTGCAGTAATTGAGTTTAGAAAGTATCTGAACTGAGATAACTTTTTTCTGGTCTGAACCTGATGCCCTTTCCTTATCTCAGATGTTCTGAACTAGGTCTGACACCACCCATATTTCTCCTTAAAACCTAGCCTCTACTGTTCCATCCTTTCTCGTGTTGCTGATTCTATCAGATGCAAATATCTTCTTCCTGATCCAATTCACAAAGATAACAATCTGGGTACTCTTTCTCCATGTCTCTAAAGGACAGAAACCAGCCTTTTATCACCCAGGTGACAAGCCTTTTCTATTCTCCTCTTTGATGATCTGCCGAATTACTGCATCTCCTAAAGCCTCACCTGCGTTCTGCAGCTCTGCCCTACAAAATCCAAAGGGATTCTGTACCAGGCAATACTGACAGAAAACTCAGCTTTAGGTTGTTTGGACATTAAGGGGATTGACTGTTTTGGATGGAAGTCAAGAAACTGGTTCTGTTTCACGGATTATTTAATTCAGCAGCTCAACAATGACATCGAGAGACAAATTTGATGCCATTTTTCTGCTTTCTGTGGTGTCTGACTTATTCAAAGGCACTGGATGGCTAGCTGCAATTCCTGCACGATATGCTTCCTTATCCCTGTTCAAGGCATTGAGTTCAGCTAATAAGCGTATCCCATTGCTCTGGGTTTCCTCATTTGTTTCAGAAGAAAATATAGATTCTATGATGATTAACTAGAGTACATTTTAGACTTAGATTTTGGAAGAGAAGCCACCTATGCTGAACAAATGAACCACTTAGTCGTGACTACCTCAGTGAGAACAACTTAGAAGCAGTCAGTGAGAAGAGCAGGGATTTCAAGACTTGGTAGATAGATTGCATTCAAGTCTCCAAGCCTTGAGTTCCTCATGTGTACATTATGGAAAATGTCGGGGCTGATATGAGCATTGAATTAGATTAACATCCGACAAGCTCCCAGTGTAATGCCTGGCATGCAGTAAGCACATTAGTATCTTTTTCTTCTGTTATAATGTAGTAAAATATTAAATAATGAGGCACAGATTGGACAAAATAATTTGCAAATTATTTTCCAGTTCTCATATTTTATAATTCTGTAAAAATTTGTGTCACCCTATTTGCAATTTACTACCCTGAAAACTACAAGACTCAGGACAAATATTGATCAGTGATAGAGCTTTAGAGCTTTCTTTTTCTACTCTTGCCTTTTTCTTTGACTTTACACATTTTTTATTGTAAAATATAACATGAATTAGAAAATCCATGTCCCATATTTAAACGTTAAACTTTAACAAAAGCTGCTGGGATGATAGAAACTGCCTATTTATTGCACTTAAATTTAGATTTTATACTTGTGAGTAAAATATAGTTCAATGCAGTGTTTGAACCAGTTTACTTTGTTGGTTATGAAAGTCATTTTTCATTTCATGTCACAAAAGCTGGATACAACTGTATGATTCCGAAAAAAAGGCAATGAAGCCAGTGACTTGCTAGAAGAGCCCTGGAGAAATTTCTTACCCTCCCTCATCTGTCATTTTCTAATCTGCAAAATTAGAAAAAAGAATAGGCAAGCATGAATTATGAGGTTTAAATAAGGACTGTGAGGACCTAAAGAAGTGTCTGCCACAATGATGTCATAAATAAATGGTAATTACAATCATTACCTCTAAAGTTTAACAAATTTGCTTTTAATTGTGCCTTTACATATGGCTAAATAAAACGAATACGTATTAGGAAAGAGGTTACTCCAAGGAAAGCAGTGGCTATATATCCATTGGGGTTCTCCAGGAAAATCAGAGTCATTAGCAGACACACACACACACACACACACACACACACACACACACACACACACATACATTCATATTCATGTATACTCACTTGCAAAAAGAAATTTATTTGAGGGAATTGATGTATGCAGTTGTGGGGGTCGGCAATTCTAAAATCCATAGGACCGGCTGAAAGGCTGGACTCTCCGGCATGAATTGGAGTTGCAGTCTTGAGGCAGAATTTCTTCTCCCTCAGGGAAATCTCTGGTTTTTATGGTCTTTCAACTGGACTAGGCCTGCCCACATCATTGAGAATAATCTCCTTGATTTAAAGTCAACTAATTGTGGATGTTAACCACATCTGCAAAACATCTTCATGGCAACACCTAAATTAGTGTTTGATTGAATACTGGGCTCTACAGGCTAGACACATTGACACATAAAGCTAACCCTCACAGACTAGAGACTGACATCAAGAGAGCTTCTGGGGTCGTTTTCTGCTTCTTAATTTGGGTGCTGGAATTTTGGAAATTCTTCCAGGAATACACATTATACTTTAATAAAAAGCCTTTAAAAATGTGTTTATTTTTATTTTATCTACAAATGAAATTAGGTATATAAAGGGATTTGTTTTCATGGAAGTTCGTCTGGTGGTTGCTCAAGGTGCTGTGTAAAGAATTCTGTGATTGCATCTGGGCTTGGTGAGTGAGACTGTTGTGCTCAGCTAGTAAAATCTTCCAATATAAACAAAGACCCAGCAAGTGAGCGATGCATTTGCTGTTTCACTGGTTATTACAGCTTTAAAATGCTTAAGGACTCTATGAAGTTCTAAAGCACCCAAGGGACTATATGAAGTTGCTATATATTTTTAGAATAATGATATTGCTAACCTTCCTCCTTTAAATGCAATGGTGATTAGTTTAACATTTATTTAGCTATATGACCTCTAGTGTGGCTTTCTTCTCTAGAGGCCTGACCTTTCTCTAGTTCTCTTCATTAGTTACAAATGATAAATAAGGAATATATGATAAAAGTATGCCTAGTCATATATGGGTGGTAATTTTCTCAAGCATGATCTGGTTTTAAAACAGTGCCATAAAGACACTAGTTCAGTTGCAAATTAGGAGACTTGAAATCTAGTATCTATTCCGACAAAAATGTTGACTTTCCACATCCTGGTTTCAGCTAAGTCTTTCTTAGAAGATCAACCTTATTTTGGCCTGGATTCTTTTACTTTTCTTGCGGACACAGGAAATTCGAGAATGTGAGAGCATAGTCCTCTGTTCACCCTTCATACTTACCCAATTTTGCTAAAGATCAGGTCAACATGGAAGGAAACTTCCAGGCAATTCCCTCTCATTTGACCCTTTACACCTGACACAAGCTACTTTTCATTAGCCAGTTTCTTTCTTATTAGCAACGTTTAAAGTGGGCTTTGGCAGTGATTATACTGAAGAAGTAGCATAGAAGGGAAAGGATGGCAGGTTTCTGGTCATGCCAGGCTGTGAACACTGTGGCAATGTTTAAATGGCATGGATGTCTCTAAGCGATTTGTTTTCACCCACTCTGTTGACTGTAGGCGGGAGAAGCACCATTTTTTGTGTGTGTGCCAGATAATTCCTTTGCAAACAAATGAGCAGGCCATGTTTTTATCTGGTATCAGGTGGAAGGGGTAAAACTAGGATGAGGTGAGTGAGGCACTTACATTGGATGCAAAATTCTAGGGAGCTCCAAAAATCTTCAGTTACCTAAGTATAATTTTTAAAAAGTTGCGCAGTATTTATCTTGATGAATGAGTTTTGTTTGGCTCTCCTTGAATTCTCCAGAGACAAGTTGAGTGGAATTTAATATGAGATTTTTAGTGCCCTCTACTCCCTTTCCATTTCCTAAACCGAGGCTGTTTAAAGTTTGCACTTTTTCTTTCTTGAGTAAAACATTTCTCTTCCATAATTGTCTTCACTTCAAATTTACCCAAGCTTAGAAATGCCGAGGGAGAATCAGCAGGCAAGGTTTTAAGAGTAACAGTGATAATTTAAAGGACACAAAGAGCTCAATGGGCAAAAGAAAATATAAAGAGAACATTGCTGGGGTGGTAGCGGAGTGGGGAGGAGGGGAGAACTATGCAGATAACTTTTCTTATTCTAAAGGGCATAATTGCTCAATTCTATTGTAAAATTTACAATGTATAAATTTCAGAAGATTGTAAAAAAAGAAAGAATATTACATTCAAAACCATCTTTCCTGCCTAAAAACTTGATGGTAAATATCTTTACATTATCGTTATCTCTCTTCCTCCTGTTCTCTCTCTCCTTCTTTATATACTTTTATTTATTTTTTTCTCTCTGTCTATTTGACCCATAATAATTTTATATGTCCATAGTTTATTATACACCCATTTACACTTATACTAAATTTTAGTTAAACATTTCCCTCTTGCTATACATTTAACTCCATTTTTAGTTTTTGAGTATTATAAATATTTAAACATAAATCTTTAATCATTGCCTAGAGATAAAGTCCTAGAATTTAAAACATAAAGTCAAATGAAATGGGCCTTTGCATGACTAATTATGCAGTTTGCCAAATTGTATTTCAAAAAGTCCTATATTAGCAGGATTATTGATGAGGTTGTGTCTTTTTCTATTATTTTCAATTCTTAGAAAGTTTTTTCTAAACCTGAGATGCATTATACATACATGTTTCCTTTTTTGTTTTTTAAATAGTTCTATTTTTGACATTTAACAATGGAGTCCACTGGGACTTAATTTAAGTGTAAAAGATGTGTGTTGCTGTTGCCTTTCCACATCTCCACCCCCATATTCACAGTGCTTTTGGGGTCTAGTTTAATGTAAAGAATGCAGAAATCTATGTATATATTGCTGACTTGATCTGTGTAGTATCAGAACTTCAATGTATAATTTTTGGCCATTGATTATTGTTTTTTCTAATGAAAATAATTTTTTGTCCCATTTAATGACATTTACTTGGCACTTCTAGCCTAATTTAAGTCACATCACTTGTGCTTGCTTTTGGTTTGTTTTAGTTTGATATATTTGTTTCCATCTTTTAGTTTTACTTTTCAGAGTTGCTTTATTTTTAGCTCTGACTCTTAATACATAGCATATAGTTAAAACATGTTTTCTTTAACAGACTACTTAGCCTATTTACATTTATCTTAAGTAGTACGTTTGGCGTTCTGTCATATTTGTATAATTGTTTTTATTTAGTCTTTTGCTATATTGACTTCACTTTTCTTCTCAAACAAATGTTCTAGTGTTTTTATTTTCATGAGTGGTTTTACTTATTTTTCAAAAGATACTGCTAAATTCATATGTATTTAATTATTGCCATCAAGAATAAAAAGCTTTAGGATTTCTTTTTCTAGACAATAAGAAACAACAGTTAATTTCCTGTCATAATAAAAAAATGAACAAAATATATTTTAAAAATGGCTTTCAATACAATGGCATAAGATAATATAGGACAGGGATTCCTGAGAGGAAAGATAGGAAACAGTATTAGCCCTTGGTTGACGCAGTTTCATGCCTTGAGAGTTTCCAGGCTGTGTCACAGGAATGGAGAACACAGAATGAGTCAGTGGACTTCATTTGTTGAGAAGACAGAGTTGGGGTTTGGGGAAAGAGGAAACCCAGAGTTCACAGAGCAGATTTTCAAAATGACCCCTTGGAGATCTTTTCTATAGATTACTGATCACTACATGCACATGAGAAAACTACTTGAGGTTGGTGAAATAATCACTTTAAAGGGTAGAAGAAATAGTACTTAGTGTTCACACACGGACAGGAACAGTGCCTATTTCTACTAGCCTGACTGGAAAATCTCATTATTCACTGGAGTATTGGGTAGAATACTTAAAAGTGTCTTTTTCCACAGTAGGGAAAAATTAGCTCTGGACTAATTCTGGTTAAAACCGTGAACATTTAGCATCACTAAATGTTATGCTCACACAAGGTCAGAAATAGTGCCTGTTTCTACCAGCCAGACTGGCAAATCTCATAATTCACTGGAGAATTGGATAGAGTGCTCAGATGTGTTTTTCCTTCACAGTGGGGAAAATCAGTTCTGGATATAATGCAATGATTGGTTATATCTAACTCATTCTTCAAAGCAAGACTTGAAAGTTTCAAACTGTGTCCAAATAGTTTGACTTTGTCCCAGAATAAAGATCAATAATATGCACAATACAAAAAAATCCAGTATTCAACAAAATTATAGCCAATCAAAATGTTTTGCCATCCAATAAAAAATCATCAGGTATCAAAGAATAATGTTCCCAAAGCGCCAGGAGTTCAATCTAGGTGCCATTGCCCACTCATAGAAACCTAATCACCGAAACAATGAGTATTGCCAGGCAAGGCTTTTTATTTGGGTGATGTAGTTGAGACGAATAGGAGATGAGCCTCAAATCTGTCTCTCAGATCAGCATAAATTGAAGGGCTTATATAGCAGGGAAGACATGTAACTATGTGCAAGAAAACAGGAATGAGAGAGAAATTAGCAATCATAATGAATGAGGAATCTGGCATCTCATTGTTTGGGTGTGGTGACCTGGTTAGTTTCAGTTCCATGCCTGA
>CAUYQG010209906.1:0-10892 GCA_963574415.1 Tarsius wallacei
ATAACTATCAAACACTGCTGGAATAAATTGAAGAAGATACAAATAAATTCACAGATCCATGCTCATTGATTGGAATGATTAATTTTTTTTTTTTTTGAGTTGGGGTCTCACTCTATTGCCTAGGCTGGAGTGCAGTGGCATGATCACTGCTCACTGCAGCCTCAAATTCCTGGGCTCAAATGATCCTCTTGCCTCAGCCTTACAAGTAACTGGGAATACAGGTGTATACCACCATGCCTGGCTAATTTTTTGATTATTTTTGTGGCGATGAGGTCTTGTTTTTTTTACACAGGCTGGTCCTGAATGGCTAGGCTCAAGCAATACTCCCACCTTGGCCTCCCAAAGTGCTGGAATTACAGACATGAGCTACCACACCTGGCAGAAGTAATATTGTTAAAATGACCACACTACCTAAAGCAATAAAAGGATTCAATGCAATTCCTATCAAAATATCAATAACATTCTTCATAGAAATGGAAAAACATCTAAAATTCATATGGAATCACAAAAGTCTCTGAATAGTCAAAGGAAGTCTGAGCAAGATAAAGAAAGCTGAAGGCATCACACTACCTGACTTCAAAATGTACTGCAAAACCATGATAACCAAAACAGCATGGTATTGAAACAGACACATAGACAAGTAGAACAGAATAAAGAACCCAGAAACAAATTTTTATATTTACAGCTAACTGATTTTCAACAATGGTGCCAAGAACATGCATTGGAGAATGGACATCCTCTTCAAGAACTGTTGTTAAGAAAACTGTAAATCTATGCACAGAAGGATAAAACTAGGCTCCTATCTCTCATCATATTTAAAAATTAACTCAAAAGTCTTAAATGTAAAACCCAAAATTACAAAACTACTAGAAAAAAATTGAAGGAAAACTCTCTAGGACATTGGTCTGGGCAAATATTTTATGGATAAGACCTCAAAAGCACAGGCAACACAAAGAAAAAGAAACAAATGGGACTGTATTAAACTAAAAAATCTTCTTCACATAAAAGAAAAAAGAAATCAACAGAGTGAAGAGATAACCTGTTGAATGGGAGAAAAAAGTTGCAAACCATTCATTTGACAAAGGACCAGAATATACAAGGAACTCAAACAACTCAACAGAAAAACAAAACAAAACAAATTATCTCATTCAGAAATGGAAAAAAGGAAATGAACAGATATTTCTCAAAAGAAGACATATAAATGTATGTCAAACACTTGTATGAGAAAATGCTCAACAGCAATAATCATCAGAGAAATGCAAATCAAAACCACAATGAGATATTATTTTTCTCCAATTGGAATAATGTTTATCTAAAAAATTTTTAAAAAGTTGTTGGTGAGGATGCAGAAAAAGTTATCTTATACACACTTGTGGGAATGTAAATTAGTCATTATGGAAGAGAAAAACTAAAAATATTGAAGAAAAAAGCTAAAAATAGAAAAATTATACATTCTGAAATTCCACTACTGGTATTTATCTAAAGGAAAGGAAATCAGTATATCAAAGGGATACACACACCTCCATGTTTATTGAAATACTATCATAAAATACATATTATATTATACTATAGTATAACACTACACTATAATAGCAAATATATGGAATCAACCCAAGTGTCCAACAATGAATGAAAACGTGGTATACTTATTCAGTAGAATACTATTCAGCCATTAAAAAGTATGTCATTTGTAGCAACATGAATAGAACTGGAGGACACTATATTAAGTGAAATAATCCAGACATAGAAAAATAAATATTGAATATACTCATATGTGGGAGCTAAAAAAAAAGCTAATTTCATGAAGGCAGAGAGTACAATGATAGCTACCAGAGGCTGGGAAGAATGTGGGTGCAGTGGATGGGATAAAGAGAGGTTGCTTAATGGCAAAACACATGGTTAGATACAAGGAATAGGTTTTTTTAGGAACTGCCACACAATTTTCCATAGAGGTTGAACTAGTTTGCATTCCCATCAATGGTGTAGAAGCATTCCCTTTTATCCATATCCTTGCCAGCATTTGTTATTTTTGTGTTATTAATGATGGCCATTCTTACTCGAGCAAGGTGTTATCTCAAAGTGGTTTTTATTTGTGTTTCTCTGATGATTAGTGAGGCTGAGAATTTTTTCACATGTCTGTTGGCAGCTCATATATCTTCTTGTGAGAATTGTCTATCCATGTCTTTCGCCCACTTTTTAATGGGGCTGTTTTCTTTCTTTTGGCACATCCTGAATGTTAGGCCTTTGTCAGATATACAGTTGGCAAATATGTTTTCCCATTCTGTGGGCTGTCTCCACGCTCTCTTGATCATTTCTTTTGCTTTGCAGAAGCTTTTCAGTTTGATGAGGTCCCACTTGTCTATCATATCTCTTATGGCATGGGTTTTTGGGGTATTGATCAGGAATTGGTTGCCTATTCTAATTTCCATAAGCGTGTCTCCTGTGTTTTCCAAGATTCTTGAGTTTGGGGTTTTGCATTTAAGTCTTTGATTCATTTGGAGTTGATTTTTGTGTATGCTGATAGGTAGGGGTCCTGTTTCATTCTTCTACACATGATCTGCACGTGGTCAGTCAGTTTTCCCAGCACCATTTACCTAATAGGTTCTTCTCTCCCCAGTGGTTGTTGTCAGAGGCTTTGACCTTCCATACATCCCAGCAATCTCCCTTCTGGAAAGATAACCAGAAGAACTTAAATCACTATACAAAAAAGATACCTGCACACACATGCTTATTGCAGCACTATTTACAATAGCAAAAACATGGAACCAACCATGCTGCCCATCAAACTGGACTGGATAAAAATATATGGTACATATACATGATGGAATATTACACAGAAGAACAAAATTATGGACTTCACAGCAACTTGGATGGATTTAGAGTCTATAATATTCAGTGATTTGTCACAGAAACAAAGAACTGAATAACACATGTTCTCACTGATAAGTGGACCCTGAACATTTATTACAGTACTATAAGAAAGGGATTGGCAGAAGCCGGAAACTGCCAGGGAAGGGCGGTGGCAGGGGGAGAAGGCATATAACATTTATAAGGGTACCTAATCTTAAACCAGGCAAAATGGGCACCAAAGGAAGACCCAAACTTTACCTGTATGATGACCACTTGCATACTCAACCCTGAATTGTACCCCATATCTTTAAAATAAAAAAAGAAGAAAGAAATTATAATGTTTGATAGTATGGTAGAGTGACTATCATTAAAACAATGTATCATATCTTCAAATAGCTAGAAGCAAGGACTTGAAATGTTCTTAACACATAAAAATGATAATTGCTTGAAGTTACGGAACTCCAAATATGCTTACTTGATAATTATACATTCTATGCATGTAACAAAATCTCATATGTGCCTCATAAATAAGCAAAAACATTATGTATCAGTAAAATAAAATAATCTAACAGATTAAAAAGAAAACAAAGAAAAGGACATTAGTGTATCAAGGCAATACCCACATTACCATGTTTATTGAGGTATAACTCATAATAGCTTAGATACAAAATCAACTTAAGTGTTCATCAACAAATGAATGCATAAAGGGGGATCCAAGACGGTCACCGTGGAGCTGCAGACTGCTGCTGCTCTGCATAACAAAACAGAGAGTAGGGTCCCAGCTGCTGATAAATGAAGAAGACACTTTGAACACTTTTGGACATGCAAAGCACTCTGCACCCAGCAAAGGTCTCTTTGAACATGTAGAGACCAGAAAGTGAAGGTGAATGCAGGAATCCAGTTACCCCATCCTTCACTATGCTCCAGACTTGCACAAGAACTGAAGTTCTGCCCAGTGGATGAAAGTGGGTGAGTAAGCCAAAGATGCTTTGGGATGATTCACCCTCTCCTAGCCATGCATGAATCATTGGTCCCATGTGGAAGGCATCCTGGGCAGGGTGTAGGACTTTGAGCAATTGCAGGACAAGCAGAACAGGAGAAAGACTCATGCTGGGGCAGCCACGGTGAGTGAGGCTTTCCACTGGACTGTTGTCTCACAGGTGAAGAGGGCTCACCTGCAAAATGAATCCGGCAGATGCACACTGCCAGTGACTGGTGGTCATCCCCCCAGCCAGACTGGGAGGAATCCCCTCAAGCCCTGTGTCCCCTCTCCTCCACAACAGAAAATCTACTCTATTTCAAGAACAGAATGCAGACCTGAATAGGAGCGTGCATCATGAAAGACACCTGAGGACTTTCTCAGTGGCAAGGCAGTTGGGCTGCAGGTTGCAGTCAGCAGACTAAAGACTCATCTCCCCTGCTCCACCCAACTATAGAGTACTAACAGTAGGGACTGAGAGCTGCTCTAACAAGTTTCGCAATTACAGAAACCTGCCACAAATTGGAACAAGGATCAAAATGTGAATGCCCTTCCCTCTCTCAGTGAGTGAAATGTATTGAACCACAGAAAGGACTCTAGAACAAAGGATATTTGACTAGCTTCAGAGCTTCAAAGCAAAAGAAAAATTATAGAAAGCAAAGACAAGCCTATCAAAAGTGAGAAAAAGTCAATGAAAATAATACAGACAACTCCCAGAGTCCTAAAGAGACAGCACCCAAAAAAGCAACTATTGGAACACAAACAATGGAAACCCCCCAGAAAGACTTGCCCCAGATGACAGCTACAGAAATCAGAGATCAGATGGCAAAAGTGAACAGGAACCAACAGAAACTAGAAGTGAAATTCACTGAAGTAGTACAGAAAGTAAAAGCAGAGGTGGCCAATTTCAAAAAAAGCCGATCCTGAAATAATGGAAATGAAAAACTTCATCCTTGAAATTAAGAACACACTGATAAGCATAGGTAGCAGGGTCAGCCAGTCAGAGGAAAAAAATCTCAGAGCTATAAGACCAAAATATGGAATTAACCCAGTCTGTCAAAAGCATAGAACAAAAATTTAAAAAGAAGGAGCAAAGCCTCCAAGAGATGTGGGAAAAGAAGCCAAATCTATGCCTGGTTGGCATCTCTGAAGCAGAAGGAGAAAGAGAAAACACCATGGGACAAGCATTCTATGAGATCACTCAAGAAAACTTTCCCCATCTTGCCAGAGAGATGACCATTCAAGCACAAGAGAGTCAGAGAACCCCCACAAGGTACCATATGAGAAGACCATCCCCAAGGCACATAGTAATCCACTTCCACAAAATAAGCATGAAAGAAAATCTCCTACAGCTAGTGAGAGAGAAAGGTCAGGCTACCTTTGGGGGAAACCTTATCAGCATTGCTCCAGACTTATCTGCAGGAACACTACAAGCCAGAAGGAACTGAAGCCCAATTTTTAATGTTCTTAAAGATAAGCAATTTCAGCCAAGAATTTTCTACCCTGCCAAGTTAAGTTTCATCAATGATGAAGAACTAAAATAATTTCTAGACATCCAATCCCTAAGAGAATTTACCACCTTCAGAAGATGCTTAAGAAGGTGTTAAACACAGAAAGAAAAAAAAGGAACAGTCATACCTATCATAAAACTACAGGCAAGCACAGAGCTAATAGAGCATGCAGAATACTCACAAAGTGAAAATACATACTTCTATAAATACAAAACTAAAAAGGATACAAAGTAACCTTTAAGAGCCCTGTGACAGGGATACATTCACCTATTTAAATAATCAATCCAAATGAGAAAGAACTAAATGTGGCATGGAAAAGATATAGAGTGACAAATTGGATAAAGACGCATGATCCAACAGCCTGCAGTCTCCAAGAAATTCATCTCACTGCAAAAGACACACAGACTCAAAGCTGGAAGCTGGAAAACAATATTTCAGGCAAATATTGAAAACAAAAGAGGGTGAGTGTAGCTATTCTGATTTCAGACAAAGCAGTCTTCAAACCATCAAAAGTGTCATAAAAATGACATGGAAGGACACTAAATAATGGCAAAAGGCTCAATCCGCCAGCAAGAAATATATATCCTAAATATATACCCAACACGGGAGCACCAAGTTTTATAAAACTACTAAGCAATCTAAGAGAGGACACTGACTCTCATGCAATTATAGTAGGAGACCTAAACCCTTCACTAACAGTCTTAGATAGATCATAGAGGCAAAAAACCAACAAGGAGATCCAGACCTCACTTCATGCCTGAACAAATGAATTTAATAGACATCTACAGAGCACCTCACATAATATCAATTGAGTATGCATTCTACTCATCAGCACATGGAACATACTCCAGGATCAATCACATTCTTGGGTATAAATCAAACATGAAAAGAATTCAAATGATCGAAATAATGCCATGCATTTTCACAGAGCACAGTGAAATAAAAATAAATGTTGCTACCAACAATATTCCTCCCAAAGCACACAAAGACATGGACACTAAACAACACACTGCAGAACAACTTCTGAGTCAACACAGAAATGAAGACAGAAATAAAAAGATTCCTGGAAACAGATGAAAGCAAAGATACATCTTATCAGAATCTCTGGGATGCCATGAAAGTGTTAGGAGAAAATATGTAGCACTGCATGCACACATCAAGAAAACAGAAAGATCACAAGTATACAGCTTAATGTAAAACCTAAAGGAGCTGAAATGGCAAGATCACCTTAATCCTAACTTCAGCAGAAGAAACCGGATCAACAAGGTAAAATCACAATTGCAGGATATAGAAGACAAAAATATCATAGAAATGAGCAACAAGATCAAAAGCTGGTTCTTTGAAAGGATAAATAAGATTGATGGTTCCCTGGCCACATTGACTATAAAAAAGAGAGAGAGAGAAAGAAAGTCCAGATAAGCACAATTAGAAATGCAAAAGGTACTGTCACAACTAATCCTAAAAATATTTAAAAAGATTATCAGAGATTACTATGAAAACCTGTATTTAAATAAACTAGAAAATGTAAAGGAAATGGAGGACTTTCTGACACCACGCAAACTCCTAAGATTGAAACAAGAAGAAATTGAAACTCTAAACAGACCAATAACAATCCAAGAAATCAACTCAGTCATAAGAAATCTCCTCACCAAGAAATACTTTGGACCAGATGGCTTCCCAGCTGAATTCTACAAGACACACAAGGAGGAGCTGATTTGAATCTTATTGAAGGTATTCCAGGCAATCAAAAAAGATGGAATATTCCCCAGCTAGTTTTATGAAGACAACATCATACTGATACGCAAACCTGGCAAAGACCCTATAAGGAAAGAGGATTATTGACCAATATCCTTGATGAACATAGATGCAAAAATTCTCAACAAGATTCTAGCAAATCAGATCCAACAACACATCTCAAGGATCATACCCCATGACCAGGTGGGCTTCATTCTTGGGATGCAGGGCTGGTTCAACATTCACAAAACCATAAGTGTACTTCAGAACATCAATAGATGTAAGACTAAGAACCAAATAATTATATCATTAGACACAGAAAAAGCCTTCTACAAAATTCAGCATCCCTTCTTGATAAAAACCCTTGCACACCTAGGCATAGAAGAAACATTCCTCAAAACAGTAAGAGTCATCTGTGATAAACCCACAATCAACATTATACTCAATGGGCAGAAGTTGGAAACATTCCACCTAAGAATGGGAACCAGACAATAATGCCCACTCTTACCCCTCCTGTTCAATATAGTGCTTGAAGTCCTAGCCAGTGCAATCAGGCAAGAGAAGGAAACCACGTGTATCCAAATAGGAAAAGAAGAAGTTAAGCTATCCCTCTTACACACTATATTATTCTATATCTTAAAAACCTTAGGGCGTCTGTCAAAAGCCTCCTTACACTTATAATTAACTTTGGTAAAGTCTTGAGGGGTGCAAGAGCAATGTGCAAAAGACAGTTACATTTCTATACACCAACAACAAACAGGTAGAGAAACAAATGAAAACACAATTCCATTCAGAATCCCAGACACACACACACACACACACACACACAGGAAAAAGAAAAAAAAAAAGAAAAGAAATACTCTGGCATTCACCTAACCAGAGAAATGAATGACCTTTACATTGAAAACTGCAAAACACTGATTAAAGAAATTAAGGACGACAAAACAAATGGAAATATATGGATCAGAAGAATCAATATTGTCAAGATGTCCATCCTACCCAAGTCAATCTACAGATTCAATGCAACATGAATCAAATTACCAACATTATTTTTCTCAGACCTGGAAACAACAATACAGAAAATAATTTGGAAACATAAAAGGGCATGAATAGTCTAAACAATCCTCAAGAAAAGGAACAAAGCAGGAGGTATTACACTTTCAGACTTTAAATTTACAACAAGGCTACAGTAACCCAAATAGCCTGGTATTGGCACAAGAACAGGCACATAGACCAATTGAACAGGACGGAGCCTCTGGAAGCAAAAACTTGCTCTCTCAACCAACTCTTCTTGACAAAGCCATCAATAAAAATAACTGGGGAAAGATAACCATATTGAGCAAATGGTGCCGGGAAAATTGGCTGACTCATGCAGAAGAATGAAACTGAACCCTTCCCTGTAATCATATACAAAAATCAACCCCAAATGGTTCAAAGACCTAAATGTAAAATCTCAAACTTTAAGAATACTAAAAGAAAATGTAGGAAACACCCTTATGCACATCAGAGTAGGCAACCAATTCTTGACCACCTCCCTAGAAGTGAATGCAATGAAAACTGAGATAGTGGAACCTCATCAAACTGAAAAGCTTTTGTACAGCAAAAAAAAAAAAAAAAAAAACCATCAAGAGAGTGGGGAGACAGCCCACAGAATGGGAAAAAATTGGCCAATTATGTATCTGACAAAGCCTAACATCCATGATCTACAAGGAACTCAAAAGAAGTGAAAGAAGAAAAACACACACACACACAAACAAGTCCATTAAAAAGTGGGCATTGGACATGAGTATTATGCAGCCATAAAAAAGACACTTTTCAAAAGAAGGCATATAAGCAGCCAACAGACACATGAAAAAATGCTGAGCGTCACTAATCATCAGAGAAATGCAAATAAAAACTACAATGAGATACCACCTAACTCCAGTAAGGATGGCCATCATTAATTAAAAAACAACAGATGCTGGAGTGGGTGCTGAGAAAAGGGAATGCTTTGACGCTGTTGGTGGAAGTGCAAGCCATTCAACCTCTATGGAAAGCAGTGTGGCAATCTCTAAGAGAACTAAAAATCAACCTTTTATATGATCCAGTACTGTCTCATCTGGGAATATACGTGGGGGAACATAACTTGCTCTACCAAAAGGACATCTGCACATGCATGTTTATTGCAGCACTATTCATGATAGCAAAAACATGGAACACTACTGCCCACTGAAAGTGGACTGGGTAAAGAAAATATGGTACATATACACAATGGAGTATTATACAACCATAAAAAAGAACAAATCATGAACTTTGCAGAAAATTGGATAGAGTTGGAGACCATCATACTAAGTGATCTATCACAGAAACAAAGAAATGAATACCACATGTTCTAACTCTTAAGTGGGTCCTGAACATTAATCCCACTTTAGGACAAGGGAGGGATCAGCAGTCGTTGGGCACTTTTAGGGGGAGGAGGGAGGGGGGTGAATGTAACAATACAAAAAGTACCTGGTCCTATACCAGGTGGAGTTAAGGCCAGTTGGAGGCCCAAACATCACCTACGTGCAGCCTACTTACAGAGTTAATCCTTACTTGTACCCCACATCTCTATAAGAATAAATTTAACAAAAGAAGTTAAAGACCTTTTAACTTTTAGATTCAGGGGGTACACATGCTTGTTTGTTACATGAACACATTGTGTAGTGGCTGGGATTGGGTCTTAGGTGGCCCATTCCCCAAATACGGTAGCACTACAGGTCTGCATAACAGAGAAATGACCACATTTAGAGTCAGGTAGACCAGATTTCTAGATTACCATCACTTTTGTATGGCCCTGGGTAAGGTTTTTAATCTCCTTTGGCATCTATTTCCTAATTTGTAAAATAGGAATAATAAAGCATATATTTCTTGCTTAAAAAAAAAGAAAATAAAATTTAATGTAAAAAGAAAATGCAGTATATATTATACATAGATTCAATATAATTATATATTTTTTACACACCCACATACACACACACAGGCATACTATTCAGCCATTAAAAAAATAAAATGAAATCTTGTCATTTGCAGCAACATGGATGGAAGAAACTGCGGGTCATTATGCTGAGTGAAATAAGCCAGGCTCAGAAAGACAGATATTGCATGTTTCCAGAAAAAAGTCGGCGCTAAAAAGTTGATCTCATGGATATAGAGAATAGCATGATGGTTACCAGAGGTTGGAAGGGGTGTGGGAAGTATGACGAAAAAAGTTGGTCAATGGGTACAAAGATACAGATAGATGTTGGAGATAAGTTCTTGTGTTCAGTAGCACAGTAGGGTGACTATAGTTAATAACAATATATTTTATATTTCAAAATAGCTAGATGATATATTTTATGTATAATAAATTACTATAGCTAATAACAATATATTCTACAACAATATAGTTTATATTTCAAAATAGCTAGAAGAGAAGAATTGAAATGGTCCCCTGAGGTGAGTGGATTGCCTGAGCCCGCGGGTTCGAGACCCGCCTGGGCAGGCGAAACCTCATCTCTACAATGAATCAAAAAAATTAGCCGGGCGTGGTAGCGCGCGCCTGTAATTCTGGCTACTCGGAAGGCTGAGGCGAAAGGATTGCCGGAGCCCAGCAGGTCGAGGCTGCGGTGGCCCGGAGCAGCCACTGCACTCCAGTCTGGGCGATCGAGTGGGACTCCAACTCAAAAAAAAAAAAAAAAAAAAAAAAAAGAAATGTTCCCAAAAAAAATAAATAATAAATTTTAAAGGTAATGGACAATACTAAAAACCCTAATTTTAAAATTACACAATAAAAAAAAATTTAAAAATAAAACAAATAC
>CAUYQG010209911.1:0-17950 GCA_963574415.1 Tarsius wallacei
CCTCGAATTCCTGGGCTCAAGTGATCCTCCCACCTCAGCCTCTTGAGTGTTAGGCAGATATCTCTCCATTACCTGTAGCCGCTACCTGTTGACTTCTTGACATGGTAGTTGACAGCGCATTCACAGTCTCTTACCTGAGAACCTGGGGAACGGTTGACTTTGGAATTGAGCAGTTTTTGGATCTTAGAAGGTAGAATGGTGCCTATATACCATCTATTACATGATACCTCTAGTTGAGTTTTGAACAGTAGTATAGTTTTAGGCACTAGCCTGTGATTAAACGCACGAATACTTCTACAGCAAAATGTATAATTAGTCACGCTAAGTGTGATAACATAGAGAGATGTATTACTTCATAAAAGTTCAGTGCAGGTTTTGCTGTTAAATGCTTTTGCTGCTAATGAAAAATTGTTGGAATTTTTAGAGCTTTTTTGGATCTTGGAATTTTAGATAAAAAATTTGCAAATCTGTTTTATTTTCCCTTTCCCCCTGGTGCGCACACTCACACCCCCACCATACACGTGGGCTTTTGCTCTTTCTGTATACCTGCAATAGAAATATATCTTTGTTGTTGTTTAATAGGTAGTTAATATTTACATTACTTTGGCCAAGTGGAGAGAGAGAGAGAGGGAGAGAGAGAGAGAGAAGGTTAGTAATTGGCTTTTTTAATTTGCTTTGTTTCTGTGTACCTGTTGTTAATTTTCCCCAGATACTCCCAATGAAAGTAAATAACATCTTTTTTTCTTCACATGTTCAGGCACGTTACATAGTCCATCAGTTTATTCCATCCTTCCTGTAATTCTGTTTTACTCTGTCCTTGTGATGCAAGTCCAAAAATTAATAATTATCATTGGCCAATATTGGACCTTCAGTTTCCTAAACCTCAGTCATTTTCTTTCTTGACATACTCCTTTGTTTTGCTGAAACACAACTGCCAACGTCTTCATTCCTACTGCATGAGATATAATGTCCATGTGTGTCTGAAAATGTCTTCATTCTACCCTCCCACGTGTTTGGCTATGGATTAAATTCTAGGTTGAAAAGAATTTTCCCTGAGAATTTTGAAAGATTTCTTCCATAGTTTCTGGCACTTGGTGCTGCCATTGACTTGTATATTTCACTCTGGTTTTTGTGCTTTTGCATGTGACCCATTTATTCTCTTTAGAATTATTTAGAAATTTGTTTCCCTCTGAAATGTTATGATGCTGTATCTTGTTATGGGTCTTGTTTTGTACATTCTGTTGTGTGCTAGAGGTACAAATATTCCCTGTAGTTTGGAGACATTTTCTTGCATAATTTATTTAATAATTACTTCTCCTGTTTTTTCTGACTTTTTTCCCTAGGATTTCTATTGACATGTTAAGTGTTTTATTGATTCTGTATTTTTCAGTCTTTATTTGTTTGAATCACTTTTACATTGGAAGCTTTTATCAAATATCTGGTGATCCTTGACTGTTCTTATATATTAAGAATGATACATTGAAAAGGTGATTTGACACTCTGCAAGTGTGAGCAGGATCAGTTGTTTTTACCCAAGGTGACTAGGTGGGGAGCTAGCTTTTCTATTTCAGCATGTAGAGCTGTCCTCAGTGCTGGGACTGTACACGTCTTTTCTGGAGAAGAGGCCTTTGTTTTTTGCCTAGTAACTTTGCTACTAACCGGTTGGTTTTGAGAGCGCGACTGGGGAGGCAAGTGGATGATTTCACAGTATAGAATATAAAATTGGAAAGCAATAGAATCTTGTTAGAAATGTTGCATATGTAAAATATAAAACTTCCTCTTTTCAGCATCTGCCTGCTTCCTTCTGCTCTCCTGGAGTCCCTGAACCCAGGCCCTTTGGGGGATGGGTAGAAGGTATAGCCACTGAAAGATTTAGGAGCAGGCCTGGAGGTGGTGGACTTCTGCTCTGTATCAGACTCCTGGCCAACCCCTTTCTCAGCATTGTGCCCAGTGGTGCCTCTCATTAGTTCTCAGGAGACCTTTACTCACTTTTCATGTGTGTTTTCCTTCTGCAGGTGCAGAGGTCTAAGTTTCTCTGCTCTGCTCTGTTGAGTTGGTTCTTACCCTTCCACTCACTTTCTGACCTCAGCACCTATTGAGATTGGCCTTTTTCTTATTGTTTTAAAACTTTTTAGAAAACTCGATAGCCAAAGGAGGTAGACATGTATGCTCAGTTCTCCATGTTTAGCTTCAAGTGTGATTTGCTTTTTTTATGCTTTATTTTTTTTTAAAGATGTGAGGTGCAAGTCAGGTTTAGGCACATAAGTAATCTATGTGCAGGTGAAGTTTGGACCTGCAGCTGGTCCTCGTTTTCCCTGGTCTAGCATCAGGTACCTTCTATGTTGTATGATGTACTTTACTAAATGATATCATCAGCCAGGCACAGTAGTGTGTGTCTGTAGTCCCAGCTATTCAGAGTGCTGAGGTGTGAGGATGACTGGAACCAGGAGTTAGCCTGGGCAGCATAGTGAGACCCCATCACTTAAGAAAAAGGTCTCAGACTGCTGTCTGGAGAAGAGAGTTGGTATGATAGCACAAACTAGAAGCACAGATGCCAGTTGTTTTAAGAGTTCAAGAGATGTCCTGGAAAAAGGTTCATGGTCGTGGAACGAAAAGAAGAGAAGGACACTATTATGATCTGGAGAAAAAAACTCACAGGACTTGGTGGACATGGTGTGTGTATGCCCATGTGAACTGGGAAAGGGAGACTGTGAAGAAACAGGTTTGCTGGATTTTAGTTCTGGGGCAGCGAATGCCATGTGCAGTCATCCCTGGATATCTATGGGGGATTGGTTCCAGGACCCTTGCAGATACCAGAATCCACAGATGCTTGAGTCCCTTAATATAAAATGGTTTAGTATTTCAGTATAACTATGCATATCCTCCCACATACTTCAAATACTCTCTAGAGTACTTATACATAATACAATGTAAATTCTGTATACATTGCATAGTTATTACACTGTATTGTTTTGGGAATAATGACAAGAAAAACAGCCTGTACATATTCAGCACAGGTGTGGCCACTCTTTTTATCCCTTCTGAATATTTTCAGTCCCTGCTAGTTGAATTCATGGATGTGGAACCTATAGACCCGGAGGGCTGACTGTGTTGTGATTAGGGCACACTGGAGGGGAGAGCAAGACATTTAGAACGCAGGGCTGCTGGGACCCATGACTTCTGTTTTCTGCATATTAAATTTGAGATACCTGAGACACCCAGGTGAAGACTTTGTTTTTTTGTGTTGCAATCTCATTCTGTCTCCCAGGCTGGAGTGCAGTGGCATGCTCACGGCCACCGCAACCTTGATCTGCCGGGCTCAGGCGATCCTTCTGCCTCAGCCTTCCAAGTAGCCGGAACTGCAGGTGCGGGCTACTAATTTTTTGATTTATTGTAGAGACGAGGTTTTGCCAAATTGCCCGGGCTGGTCTTGAACCCATGGCCTCAGCCTCCCAAAGTGCTGGGATTAGAGGCTGAGCCATCGAGCCTGGCCTCAGGTGAAGATTTTAAGCAGACATTTCCATAAGCAAAATGTAGAGTTCAGAGACTTTTTGGCTGGAGTAAAAAATCCAGTGTATGAGAGCGCATGAGTAGAAAGTGTATCAAGAGAATAGAAAAGGGCCTGGGTCTGAACCTGGATACACTGTTCACATTCACCCAAGGAAAGGCCAGAGAGGTGGGAGAAAAATGAGATGTGTTGCAAGGAGCAGTGGGGTGAAGTGTACATCGGTGAGACTTGTCAAGGGTGTCGGCGCCATGCCTGGCTCTCAGTGCCTGTGGATGAGAAGATAAAGGTGAGGGCCCGCTACCTGACAGCCGCTTCTTAGCTTAGCACAGTGGGCTCGTCCCACCTTCAGAATACTTGTGTTTACTTCTTTTTCCCACGGGATGCTATTTTGCACATATTCCTAGCATGTAGAGTAGTCATGCCTGGCAGATAACAAGCATTTAATGAGTACCTATTGAATGAATGAATCCTGTTCTCCCTTTATGAAGCTGAACTCCTCCTGTGGGGTTTGTTCACTGGTGAAAGCACCCCAGAATGCGAGCATTTGTTGATTTACCTGTTTCTTTCAAAGTGGCTTCTTGCTGCCTTCAAAAATGTTGTACAAATTACATGAGACTTCATTAATCACAGTGGTTTTTATTGCTGTATTTTATACTTGACTTGGGAGGTCCATGTTTATTAGTACAGCAGTCTGGTTTGGAGCAAATAGTATTTCTCCAGGTATTTAATGCACTATAGACACAAACACCACTTGAGTGTCTATCAACACGTGAGGGTCCGTGCTAGACCAGGGCACAGCTGTGCACAGATGGGGTGTAGTCTTTGTTCTCATGGACCTTCAGACAATGAGATGACTTGATTTGCTCTTGGAATTCTGCAGCATCATTGATCACAAAGAATGAGTCTGCTTTTCACTTTCTTTAAAGCACTGGGTTTCTATTGTGTTCACAAATACACTTCACTGTTCATTTATGTGTTTAATGTTTAAGGGACAGGCTTTGGAGCCTAAACAGGATGCTTTCCAAGGCCAAGAAGCAGCAGTACTTATGGATCAGAAGGCAGCACTGTATGGACAGACATACCCAGTACCAGGGCCTCCGATGCAAGGAGGCTTTAATCTTCAGGGACAATCACCATCTTTCAACTCTATGATGAATCAGATGAGCCAGCAAGGCAGTTTTCCTCTCCAAGGAATGCACCCGAGGGCCAACATGATGAGACCCCGGACAAACACCCCCAAGCAACTTAGAATGCAGCTTCAGCAGAGGCTGCAGGGCCAGCAGGTAACCATTCACCTGTTCTTCTTGACCCAAGTGACCATCTCCTTCTTAAATTTGTTTTGGGCTGTGTTCCTCACAGCTCTCACTACTGGCTCCATCCCTCATCAGCGAAAGAAATTCCTTTTGTTTTCAATTCTCTGTAAGGTTTTATTTATACAGATGTCTCCTTGTTAAGCAGTGGTTGTGCTGGAATTGGATACCTTTCTATAAGAATGTTAATTGTACAGGTTAAAAAGTAGAACACGTCAGAGAGGATTGCTTTTGGGGAAAAAAGTGTTCCTTGATGACTTTGTAATCAGAGGTAGATAATTTTTGTTTTTTAAAGTACTTAATACTAATGACCAAATACTTAAAACCGTCTTGATTTCAGCATTTTAAAATGGAACAGCTGCTTCCTAGATGGTTTATCAAACTGGAGCTCTCTTTATTATTCCACGATAAGACCTTTGTTTTCCCTGTTGTTACCTTAGTCCTCAACAAATATTTTACAATTTAATTATTTCTATTTTTGTGTCCTGAGAGGTTTGAGTTATTAAATGTGGCAGAACCAAACCATATAAGTAGATGAGTGCTTGAGTTTAGGATTCAATGAACCAGAGACTATTCAGTGCATAAATATTCTTAAAAAGGCAGTTTGAGTATTCAGGAAAGCTGTGTTCATATGTTCATTTCACTTTTTAACCAGTTCTTTGCATGAAAAGTCACATAGGGAAAGATTACAGAGGAAGCAGTTTATTCAGAATTACTTTGATCAAGTTAAAGCTATTTCCCTCACATACCTGAATAATCCCAGAGAAAACCAGACTTTATAAATCCTGTGGTTCCTATTGAAGATACTCGTTAAGCTACAAAATTGCACTTTTACTTATTCTCCCAGTGCCAAACAGTAGAGCTTCATGTGCTGGCCAAAGACTTATCAGCATTGACGTTTTTACAGGTTGAAGTGTGTTGATTGAGTTTAGATTGGTTTGCAGATGTCATCACGACTTCACTGGGTGGGGCTGAGGGTTTGCAAAACTGCTCTGGGCTGATCAACATGCTTTCCTTGCGTTCTAACCAGCTTGTCTCAACTCAGTTTTTGAATCAGAGCCGGCAGGCACTTGAAATGAAAATGGAGGGCTCCACGGCTGCCGGTGGTGCTGCAGTGATGAGGCCTGTGATGCAGCCCCAGGTGAGCGCCCAGGTGAGGATAACCAGCCTCTCTCTAGCTCTTGCCTGTGCCTGGCACAGGGCTTGGCCTGTGGTTGGCGCTTATAAGAGTATGTTTTGAAAAATACAAGTAATTCCAAAGTTTCTTGTGTAAGAAACCAGTCCCATCCTCACTTTTCAGCTCTTTGATTCTTTTCTCTTGCTTCTTTCATTAAAACCACCGATTAGTGTTTTAAAAATAAATTCCCTTTGTGTTCAGGTATGTTGTCAGAATAGCTAGCTTGACTTTTTAGGAATTTAAAATCTATCTGTACATATTTCTCTGTTCTTGGATTTTAAAACCACATGCCTCCTGGGTTAAAATTTTGAAATTATAAATATAAAAAAGAAAATAAAGAATACATAATCCTATTCTCGCTGGCAGCCTCTGAGATGACCTGTTTCCCATAGTGGGAAGGGATATTAAAGCTCTCCTGCTGGGGAGGGTGGGAGGGAGGTGAGGGGTGAAGAGTCACCTGTCAGGTACAGCATGGACCAGTGGAGGTGGTGGGCACGCTTAGGAAAGCCCTGACTCCTTGACCACTGTCAAGTACAGCACATCCATATAACCAGAAACCACTTGTACCCCTAAAGCTATTGGGGAAAAAACCCCAAACAAGAAAATCCTGCCCTGTCTGCCTGTAACCCCTGTGGTAAAGGCAGTGTTAAGGTGTTTTCTTAATGTGCATGAGGCAGGTGACTATGCATCAGTCCTCTACTGTGATTTGGAATGTTGTTTATAATTGTTTTTTAAAAAAAACTGTGAAGTGTCCAGTTTTCACTGTCTTATACCTGCTGATAACTTTTTGTGATTAATTAGCCATCCTGGGTAAGCTGAACCAGGATGTCCTCCAAAAGGATAATAGAAGTTTACTTTTTGGAGGTGATCAGCCCCAGCCGGCTTGCTAGTGCATTGCGTGTGTCACCCCCAACCTCTATCCAGCTTCTCCTTGCCCTCCACCTCTTTTTCCTGAAGGTTTAAAGACTGAACACTTTCTGAGGTGGGTCCCTGTGTACCTGAGGTAATCCCATCTCCTTTTTTGTGGGCTTCTTGTTCCATACCTCCACTCCCCAACACACTCTGAATCCTCCCTTTCCTGTAGTTTTATTTCATAGTTTCTGAAAATGCAGTGCTCAGACTCCACCCCCAGATGTTCTCTCACGTTGGGGAATGTTTCTAGCTACGTTAAAGCGTAGCAACTTGCCCTCTTTTGTTTTCCTAGCCTCACATAACTTCCAGGTCCCTCTTCTTAAGCTCTTCCCACCACTCCCCCTAGCCAGAATGCTTTTATTTTAAATAATTGTGTGTTTTCTCTTTCCCTTAATTATAAAGGAAGGCACTGGGTGTTTATTCTCTGATACCTACTGTATTATGGGGGTACTGGATGTATTAAAACTGGAGGTTCTTGCTATCTGTGTGTCATTGCATTCTTTCTTGGGCATCAGCAGGGTTTTCTTAATGCCCAGATGGTTGCCCAGCGCAGCAGAGAGCTGCTAAGTCATCACTTCCGACAACAGAGGGTGGCCATGATGATGCAGCAGCAGCAGCAGCAGCAGCAGCAGCCGCCGCCGCCGCCGCTGCCGCCGCCACAAACCCAGGCCTTCAGCCCGCCCCCCAATGTGACAGCATCCCCCAGCATGGATGGGGTTTTGGCTGGATCTGCAATGCCACAAGCTCCACCACAGCAGTTTCCATACCCTCCAAATTACGGTAAACTCGACAGTGAAAATATGCCTTCACTAGGTCTGTTGTGCATGAAAAACGAAACTCCTGTTCACTCCCTCTCTTTACTTCACAAGGAAAATGAAATTAATTAAAAAGATTGGAAAACAAAAATGTCTGTTGCGGTGCACAGGTAATGGGGGCAGAGATGTGCTGCCATATTTGAGGATTTTTCAGGTCTTATTTTTTTCAGCCCTGTTACCTCTTACTTTGGAAAAAGACTCTACAGAGTTCTTCCTTTGCCCCTTCTTTCGTATTCCAGTATAGCGAGCTCTGTAATCTCTGAGTGCCTGGGCAGGGCGAGCCAGTGAGAGCAATGTACTGTGGGGGCTTCTAAGTTCCTTTTCTTGGTGACTTGGATTTATTATTATTATTATTATTATTATTATTATTATTATTATTATTATTTTTGAGTTGGAGTCTCACTCTGTCGCCCAGACTGGAATGCAGTGGCACGCTCCCGGCCACCGCAGCCTCAACCCTCTGGGCTCCGGCAATCCTTCCGCCTCAGCCTTCCAAGTAGCTGGAACTACAGGCGCGTGCTACCATGCCCGGCTAATTTTTGATTTATTGTAGAGATGAGGTCTCGCCAAGTTGCCCAGGCGGGTCTCACCCCTTGGGCTCAGGCAGTTCACTCACCTCGGCCTCCCAAAGCGCGGGATTACAGGCTGAGCCACTGAGCCTGGCCGGATTTATTATTACAGTGATGCACATGCCTCTTCAGTCCAGCAACTTTGAGAGGCTCCAGGAACATAGTGGGGGTAGAGGTGTCTATTGGAGAGCTTCCATTTCAGGATGCGGCCCTGCCATCTGGGGACAGTAGCTCTCCTGCTCTCTGAAGAGAGATGTGAAGAGAGTGAGATGGAGTCCCCTTGATACAGAAAGCCAATTGAAGCAACTGACCACAACGTGACCTTGATGGGGCCTTTCTGTAGTAAGCGGTTGCTCTGGCTGTCATCTTGGTGAGAATCAAGAATAATTTATAGCACGTAAACGTATCATCCACCTTTTAAAAAAAACATAAAGTTACTACAGAAAACTGATATTCTAAGGAGAAGGCATGTGAGCATTGCTATTTCTCATGTTCTTTGTTTTTATAAGGAATGGGACAACAACCAGATCCAGCCTTTGGTCGAGTGTCTAGTCCTCCTAATGCAATGATGTCATCAAGAATGGGTCCTTCTCAGAATCCCATGATGCAACACCCTCAAACTGCACCCATGTATCAGTCCTCAGAAATGAAGGGCTGGCCATCAGGAAACTTGACCAGAAACAGGTAAAGAACAGTGGCTTTTAAAGTCATTCACAACCAAGTGCCAGCAGTCCAGGAAATTCATCTCTGCATTTTTTTTCAAGCCTGTTTGGGTGGAGAGATCAAAAGGCCTGGGTTCATATTAGAAGATGCATGGTTTGGTTGTTTATTCTGGGAATCCCTCATACCATGCACATATCTTTTAGGGTATTGAGTACAGATAGCTGGGAAAAGCAGATTGCAGGCTGGCAGCGAGTTTTCTTTCTGACATTCCCAGCTTAATAGGTACAGCAACATTTGACAAAACTGTGATAGTCTCTGTGCATGCCCTGTGTCGATGAAATGACTCGAAGGTGACGTTCCTTTCTTTGCAGCTCCTTCTCGCAGCAGCAGTTTGCCCACCAGGGGAACCCTGCAGTATACAGTATGGTGCACCTGAATGGCAGCAGCGGCCACATGGGACAGATGAACATGAACTCCATGCCCATGTCTGGCATGCCCATGGGTCCTGATCAGGTGGGGGGGGGGGGGGGTCTCTTCTATTTCTAAGAAAACCTTAGAAAAAAGATTTTCTATGCCAGGCTCAGTGGCTTACGCCTGTCATCCCAGCACTTTGGGAGGCTGAGGCGAGAGGATTGCCTGAGTCTAGGGGTTTGAGACCAGCCTGGGCAGCTTGGCAAGCCCTCATCTCTACAATAAATTTTTTAAAAAATGAGTTGGGCGTGGTGGCACTGTTTGGGTGGCTGAGGCGGAAGGATTACCTGAGCTCAGGGGGTTGAGTCTATGGTGGCCACACTGACTCCAGCCTAGGCCAGAGTGAGACTCCCAACTCAGGAAGTTTTTCTTGTTTTCTGGAGATAACCAAAACCTCAGCTATAATCGATAGGTCCTAGGTAGATTTTAACTTGAATGTGTAACTTAAAAATATAATAATCGGAAAAACCATTGATTTGAAGGCATTGGGCCCTTAGCTACCATTGGTAATGGGGAGTCTAAGGAATCTGAGTCAGTCAGCCAGGGGTGCGTGGAGGCCATGAATGGAAACATGGGGATTTTTTTTTGTTGTGTAAAGCACGTGTTTTACTCAGGATTTTTCTGGTTGCTAACAGAAATACTGCTGACATCTTTGCACCAGGACCTCTAAGGACATCAATGTACAAATGACACTGTACTAGGATTATTGGGAAGGAAGGAATCGTTCCAGGCATCCAGTCTTGAAGAAAGGACCAGCTTCAATCTCCATCAAGGGTATTCTAAGTGATGTCATTTGAGCAGGACTGGATTTTAAGCTGAAGCGCAATTTCTACCTGTTTTCCCTCCTCTTTCAGTGTATCATGGTGTTCAAAACAAATGCTTTTGGCATTCCGCCTACTAGGGATGGGATTCTGGAGATATGGGGTGTTACTGATCACAAAACTTTTCTGTCACTTTTTTCTGCCTCGCTAGCCAAAGTCTTTTAAATAAATGTAGGTGGGCCAGAGAACATTGGAGAAACCGAGAGATTAGAACGTCTGGTTTCTCTGGTTGCAATATTGGACAGAGAGCATAGTCTCTACTTTTAAGCGTTTTATCACCACAGTAGTTCTGTGTTGACCCTTTGCTCAGTGGAAGTGGTATTTGAGTTGTTGTCCTTTACTGACGGTATTGAGTTGCTCTGTCCCTACGATTTGTTGTCCTAGGCTTGCTTCTGATGAAGGTTTTTATTTGCCCCTAGGTCCTGTAATACTTCACTGCCAGGAATTGCCACTGATGTCCACATAGCTTTGCAGAAGGGAAAATGAGATGACAGTATTTAATTGCAGCAGTAGCAAAATTTTTATCTGCTAATGTGCAGCTGAGTGCACTTTATTTAAAAAGTAATGGATAAATGCAATATTCTTGAGGTCTTGAGGAATGGTGGAGACACATTCCTGGGGTTTTGTCTACATTAATCTGTTAGACAAGAACTATGATTTTTTTTTTTTCTTAAGTGCTGGTGTCACCCTTTGCCTATATGGTAGAGCAATAATGCTTTTTGAAAATAAACTTCTGAAAACCCAAGGCCAGGTACTGCATTCTGAATCAGAATTTTGCAGTGTTTCTGTGAATAGATTTTTGTTTTGTAAATATGACCTTTAAGATATTGTATTATGTAAGATATGTATATACCTCTTTTTGTAGGCCACAACAACTCATTTTTACAGAGTTTGTGAAGCTTAATATTTAACATTGTTGATTTCAGTAAGCTCAGTGTGGTGAGGCTAGAACGGAAGAGACGTCCTGTGAATTTTGTGGTGGTGCTGGGGGTGGGGGTGGGGACGGTGGTCCGCAGGCTTTCTTTCCCCACCCCCAGCCTCAGGTGCCTCACCCTTTTCAGTCTCTTAATCTAAATGCTTTTAAAAGAGATTATTTGTTTAGACGTCGGTGTTTTTAGTTTTTAAAAAATTCCTCTGCCAGAACTAAGCACTTTGTTAATTTTGAGGGAAAGGATAGATGTGGGAAAATAAACAAAAGAGTTATCAGGAATTTAAAAAGAATCAAGCAATTTGATTTTAAAAAAGAATCTTTTGGATTTTAAGCAGTCTATAAGTTAAATAATAGCAATTCATAGTTTTCTTTTTAATGGATATGTTGTTTTTTTCTTTTTCTTTGAGCCGGAGTCTCACTCTGTCACCTAGGCTGGAGTGCAGTGGCACACTGGCAGCCACCACAGCCTCGAACTGCTGGGTGCAGGTGATCCTTCCGCTTCAGCCTTCCAAGTAGCTGGAGATATGTTGTTTTTTCATCAGTTTTAGGACTCTTCTAAGAGTTTGGTTGCTAAGACCTGAGTCCCACATTGAGCAGACAGACTCCTTGGGGTGTGGCTTCTGATGTCTGCTCAGCTGTCCTTTAGTCTACCGATGTGATGCTTTCACCAGGTCTCTGTGACTTAGGGTAGTGTCATTATTTCTTATGGAGCTTAGTGCCCAGAACAGCCGGTTTTGCTGAGGGTCCGAGCCACAGTCCAACTGTTCTCCCTCTTTTGCCCCTGCATTTTCTGCTGTTGCCTCTCCTTGACACCTGTGCTAGTCAGTTGGGAGTAGGGAAAAAATCAAGTTTAATTCCCTTTATTTAGGTTACTTTATTAGGTTCAAACAGTTTAATGAAATTAGATTTTTGGAATATCTATAAATTTCAAATGTCTCTGTTAGCCTTGGTGTCATTTTTCTAGCAATAACTGAGAGCCGGTTAATTTTTTTTAATTTTACACGTTTAACTTATCTTTCTAGATGTCTCTGAAGGTAAGATCATTTAATATCTTTGATATGCTTGTGAATAAGTGAAAGCTGCGATTTCCAGAACTGCCGCTAGAGTGGATTTTATTTTCAAAGCAGTGTGTAGACAATTATGAGTTTGCCCCCTTTGCTCCTCCTCCTCCCACCAGGTTCAAAATAAACCGAAGAGTGTATGTCTGTGAACTTCCATTGTAGTGGCCTGTGCTTTTCAGATGACACACTCTCCTACTTGGAGGCCGAGGCATAGCTGAGGAGAGTGTGTCTTTTTCAACTCAATTGTGTCAGGTGGTCCGAACCGGCCTTGTTTAAGTTGTGTGCTTGGGGAGAAACAGAATGGTGCTCTTACCTTTCTTGACTTTTACAAATTATTAAAAACAAAACAAAAAAGATAAAGTTTTGTGATTCTTTCCTAAGTCCTGGCTCCAGGCTAACTGAAAGGCAGCACTCCCTTTTTATATGGCAAAAAATGAAGTTTATTATGTTTTTATATTTTCTACTTGTTACTTGATTGGTGCAGACTCAATATTTTGATTTTCTTTTGATAGGTGCAGTTTTTGAGATAATTTGTTGTTCTTACCTTTATTGCCCTTTTATCTTTTCTAGATGATTCTTTGTATTCCTGCTGCCTACCTCTTCACACCCTTCCGCCCCCGTTTTTAAACCTTGGTGTCTGTTGGGTAAACAGTATAAGTAATCTTTTCATCTGCTTTTAGAATGTGGGATATTTCCAGTACCTACTTTTTTGCTGAATCCAAAGATATATAAATAAAAAATATATATTTTATAAAGATTAAAATGATATAAAGGAGATACATGTTTCTTCCTTTAAAAGATAAATGGAAGTTGCATTGTTAATGTTCATATTATGATGCCACTTGTCTAAATTGTGCATCTGAATTGAAAGGTGTAAATATCAATAAGCAGTGCTACTTAGTTTACCAGTATTTAATATCTGAGGGGTGTTAGGGGTATATATTAGGGGTGGGGTGTTGGAGAAGAGAATTGGCTCGATGTCCTAGAAGTTCTTTGGTCCAGAGGTAGGTGCAGCTGGAAGGTAAACAGATGGATTGGCAGTTACTCATAGGCCTGTCCAGCTTGCTTTTTATTTGCAGAAGCCATGAGTTTTTGTTCATAAGTAGGAGTCACAAGAGCAAAACCTCTAGCATCGATGACATTTTCCCCCTGCTGCAAATGAGCAAGAGTTGTTTTCAACTCCAAGGCACACTGTTTAATCACGAGCAGGGTGGTTTTTTTTCTTTCTTCTTTTCTCTCGCTAATATATGGACTTTTGAAGATCGAAATGTCATTCTGAGAGCAATATTTAAATTCTCAGGAATTGACTTATTGTATGGAGAATGAATTCAGTTTTAATCAAGTTTACACGAAGTGTTGTTTAAAGAAATTGAAATCATTCTTTACCCTGCAAAGAATGGAAACCACATGAGATGACTTCTGAGGGGTGGTGAGCTGACTGCTTTGCTGACCGTTTTGGATGTCATTGTAAATAAAGGTTGCTATTTAAAATTGGAACCTAAAGAGCTTGCTTTTTTTTTTTTTTTAAATACCTGTTGGACTAAGGGAGCAAAAGAGGTTTAGGAAACTATTTCAAATAATGGTAGCTGTTTCTGTGAAGTTTAAGAAAGTTGTTTAAAAAGAAAAACAAGCAAACAAAATTTTGCTAGGGAGTCCTAGCCTATTTGGGATGTTGAAAAGCATGAAACTTTTTTACAGAGCGTGGGTGCTTGGGGATCATCTCTGTTGCCTGTTAAATGAGAGGTGGGCTGACCCATGTTCCTCCCACCTTTCCCATCCAGAATTCTGACAGCCGCTTGTACTAGGTTAGACTACCTGCTATACAAAGAGTTGGCTGAGGTGAGCTGCTTTGCAGTCGGTTAATACTTTTAAAAGATGAAGCTCCAAAGCTGGTGTAATAGGAGACTTACCTGTGGGGTCTCTTGAAGTATGGTACATTTTAGTCATTGATCTACAACCATCTATTCCCCTTAAAAAAAAAAAAAATCCTGTGAAGCCCAAGGCATCTCCTTCCAAAAAAAAAAGGTATCGACTGATTAGCATCTTGAATACTTAAAAACAAAAACAAACACATCCAAAAACTCCCAAGAGTGGCCTTTTACAAAATGTCCAAGGTTTCTTCATACCAACTGCTGGTCATTGGCTGGGATTTTGAACATTGTATGGCAGTACTTACACTACAAAATTTCTTTACAAATACAATTTCATCAAAATGTGGGGCATACATCAACTTCACTTCTTTTCAGTACCTTAAGAAATATTAGTTCTGGGACAGATAACAAAGAAGTACTGGGAGAAATGGCATCTGGGCACGAACAGGAATGTCCACGACTGCAAGGAGTTTTCTTTGACACTGGCCACAGAGCATTTATTGACACCACCACTCCTGAAAATTGGGATTTCTCATTAGATTCCCCTAAAAGTTCCCACGTTGGTTACATGTAAATAGTCACATATGTACAGTGAAGGCAGCTGCTTCTGAGGCAACCAGGGTTACAGCGCTAGGTAGATGTCATTGCTTTTGTGCTATTGACTCATTGTCAAACTCTCTGCACTGTTTTCAGCCTCTGCATGTTGTGTCCTGCTTTTTGTTTCCTTATTTGTGACAAACCAAAAGAATAAGAGTAAGAGGACCTAAAACAGGGCTGTTTTCCCCCTGCAAGTTAAAAAAATTCCAGTGACTTCCACCCTTGGGGAAAATTTTGGAGAAACTCTGTTTTCTTTTGCCCTTGTGAGCCTCTCAGGGAGGGTTAGTGGTGACTTTTTTGATATGAAAAAAATGCATTTTGTGCAGCTGGTGAGGTATAATCCAAAGCAAAAGCAGGGGCAAAAATGGACTTCTTGAAGTTCTCTCTGCTCCCGATGTTCATCCTCCAGAATTTGCCGTGTTGGCAAAGCAAGTTCTTGCTCTCACAGGCCTCCTGGCCTACAGCACGGGATTTCATTGCCTGTACAGTCAGGTGATGCCTCTGTTTTGGGAGGTTCATCTCTGTTGCTTCTTAGCCTTCCCAGCCTTCCCACAGTTGTCCCCTAGAGAACAAAAAACAGACTCATCTTAGCATTTGGTTATTATGCTGCTTAGGGTATCTTAATCAGTACCATAGCCAAGTAAGCGTTGCTTCAAGGATGTGGCTGCCAAGAATATTTCTAGGTCTTAAGACATTCAATTCTAGGAATTGCTACCACCTAGTCTCCATTTTCAGTTGCTTAAACACTCAGTGCCTGGCAAGATGGCACCTCAGGATCTGGAGAGGACAGTGGCAAGGCGGAAGCGAGATGTAGAGGTTCTGAAGATTCATTCTGGAAGCACCAAAGAAATGCTCAGCTGGGCCACTGCCAATGTCCTGTTAAAGCCACATAGTTTAGATGCATATAAAGACAGAAGTGGATAGACCAGAGGTTGCAAATGGTGCCTCACCGAGGGGGCTAGTTTGCCTACGGGGTAACTTAATGTCCGATTAGCTGCCAGTGTTAAAAAGTAATTCTCATATGTATCTGCATTTTGGGATTTCTTTGATGAATGAGAAAACCTGGCAAACTGCATCCCATTCCCATGGGGAACAGGCTAGCTGCTCCCTTTGGAGCACGGGCAGACTTTCCGGCTGCCAGCCCCCGTTGGCTGGCTTGAGAATCTGCAGCATGGACTTCTTGGCAACCAGGTAGCGAGGTCCCCGACTGCTGATGTCGTGGACCAGTTAGCACTGTTGCAGCCACAGCTGCAACACACCTTCGAGATGTCTGGCAGTTGTAGCGTCTAGATGCTTCACAGCCTCCAAAACATCGCTGCCTTCACTAAGCACAGGTTACAGCAAGAACAACAGTGCACTGGACAAGGTATTACATCTAAAACATGAGATGGATTCAAGTGTGTGTTCTTATGGAAAGACACTGCCATGTACACTCTCATTATGGGAATGAGTAAAGGGTGATAAATAAGAAATGGCATGCATGGAGAATAGCTTTGGCGAGACAAGCAGCCAGAGCCAGATCTCCATTGTAAGCGGGTTCCTCAACTCACAGTGATTTGGAAGAAGGTCTCTTCATTTCTGGCCACTTTCGACGCTGGAACTGCCTACGTTTTCAAGTGTCAAAAGAGAATGAGTGTTAACCATCACCAAGAAAGAAAAGACACCCCCACCTATAAAGGAAGGTCTGTCTCTTGGGTGACACCTGTCACTGGTAGGTGGTCCAGGCCCCCGGCAGATCTGAGGAAGGACAGCCCCAGAGAGACGAGACTGAAGAATGGGCTGGGATGTGGGAACTTTGCTTAATTAGGCTTTAATAACAAAACAAATACCTGTATTGCTCATAGCTTCCTCCATCTTTAAGTCCTACATGAGGGAGAAATGAGAAAAATAGGTACAGATAATTTAGGGCAAAAATGGCACAGTTATGAACTTCATAACTGGCCTCGAACAACCAACCAACCAGAAAACCATATTGTGCATTTTGTCATAGTCCCACGATGTTGACAGTGTTCCCTAGTCAGAGTGGGCAGGATTAGGGGGTGACGTTTCCCTGAGTCTCCCAGGTGGCCTTGGAGAGTACCCACAATACAGTATCACCATATCAGTTTTAGGACTCTGATGTGTTCATCCAACACTGACCTTGGTCACAGTGGGGGTGGTAGACACGGGCATGAACACCTATGCTCCAGGGGACAGAAAGCCTAGAGCCCTGAGAGCCCCCCTCACCCTGGTGCAAGTGGCTTCCCTGTGTGGGCAGCTGTCCCTAGGAGGGCATCAGCTCCATGTGAGGTCAGGGAGGATAGTCCTCTTTTTGCTTTTTTAGTAACCAACGTGGTTTCAGGTTTAAGCTCTCTAGAATGTTTGTTGAATGAATGAATGAACAAGAGGGAGGAAAATGAAATGTTCCCCAGGCAGCTGGTCCAGGTGCTCCTCTCTCAGGGAGCATGGCTCACGGAAGGTCAGCTGCCTGCCAGGGGCAGGGCATCCCCACCTTCCAGACGGCTTGTCTTGAACCACATCCCCTCCCAACTCCTGGCGATTCAAGCTCACTCTTGGGGTAGATATGACCTCCCGAGTTCCCTCCCATGCCTACCCTGCTCTCTGCAGACCCCACGAGGACGCCCACTCACCCAGGTCCATGTTTCGAGTCCGCGGGTTGCACTGCTTGTGACCCTTGCAGCTCCTCAGCTCCATGAGCTGCACGTGCAGCTGGTTGAGGACATCTCTGTCCAGTGTGTTCACTGCATTCATCAGCTGGTTGGAAAAAGGGCAGTGAGTATGGGGACCCTCCGGTCCCTCCTCTCGTCAACCAGGGGACACATTTCAGGTTGGGAGTGGAAGGCGCTTCAGGCTCGTGTCCTGTTCACTCCAGTTTCCACTTCGGTAAGAGCCAGAGAATGGAGGAGCTGGGTGACTTTGGCTTCTGGCCCCCAGGTCCTTTTGGACTGAGAATGAAAACCATGTCTGTGTACTCAGTGATGGACTTCCCAAGCCTGGAAGAAGTCCTGCCAAGCCTCAGGTTTGTCAGCAGCCTTCCCTCTGAGGCCCTAGGCTCCTCTTGATCTCAAGGCAGCCATTTGGTGGAGGGATGGGAAGGGACCTGGGTCCTCGCCTCGTCTGGGCGCTACTGGTGACTGACTCACCTGCCTCCCCTGCCACCCCCCACAGTAAAGTACGGCTTAACCTATCTCAGAAGGAACATGGGCAGCCTCCCAGTGTGGTGATTAAAATGAAGCAGCGGGGC
>CAUYQG010209912.1:0-10123 GCA_963574415.1 Tarsius wallacei
TTTTTTTTTTTTTTTTGAGTTGGAGTCTCACTCTGTCGCCCAGACTGGAGTGCAGTGGCCGCTCCCGGCCACCGCAGCCTCGACCTGCTGGGCTCCGGCGATCCTTCCGCCTCAGCCTTCCAAGTATCTGGAACTACAGGCACGTGCTACCACGCCCGGCTGATTTTTTGATTTATTGTAGAGATGAGGTCTCGCTTGCCCAGGCGGGTCTCGAACCCGCGGGCTCAGACAATCCACTCACCTCAGCCTCCCAAAGGCGCGGGATTACAGGCTGAGACACCGAGCCCGGCAATACACAATTTTTTAATAAATAAGTTCCATTTTTGGGGCTGACCCCTCATGTCTCCTTGTTGAGTGTTGAATATTAAATTGTCCTAATATTGTTGGGTACATAATTATTTACAATTTTTATATCTTGCTGATAAATTGACCCATATTATTATATTATGTCTTTCTTTTGTCTCTTGTGACAGTTTTTGACTTAAAATATTTTTTTTCTGGTATAAGTATGGCCCAGCTATTCAAATGGCATAGTTCACATTTTCATGGAATATATTTTTCCATTCTTTCACTTTCAGCCTATGTGTGTCCCCAAAACTAAAGCGAGTCTCTTATAGGCAGCTAACGATTGGATCTTATTTTTTAAATCTACTCAGACACTATATCTTTTGATTGGAGAAATTAACCCATTTATATTTAAAGTAATTATTGATAGGTAAAGACTTACTACTTCCATTTTGCTCATTGTTTTCTGATTGTTTTGTAGCTCCTTTACTACTTTTTTCCTCTCTTGCTGTCTTCCTTTGTGACTTGATGACTTCTTGTGGTGGTATAATTTGACTCATTTCTCTTCATTTTTTATGAATATACTACAGATGTTTTTCTTTGTGGTTTCCATGAGGCTACACAAATGTTCATAAAGTTATAATACTCTATTTTAAGCTGATAATAAATTGACTTTGGTTGTGCAGAAAAACTCTATACTTTCAGTTTCCCTCCCTCACATCTTAGGTTATTGATGCTACAGATTACTTCTTTTTATATTGCATATCCATTTATAAGTTATTGTAGCCATATAGTTACTTTTAACTTGTTTTTTAAAAAAACTTATATAGTAGAGTTAAAAGTAATTTATGTGACACCATTACAAAATTAGATAATTCTGACTGACTCTCTCTCTCTCTCTCTCTCTCTATATATATATAAAATATATCTTTTTTTTTCAGAAAATGTCCTACAATGTGCATTTTATTCCATATCATTATACAATGTTTACACACAGGCATAACTATTAAGAAAATGTTAAAATGTTCTTAATAACACTGAGATACCACCTAACTCCAGTCAGAATGGCAATTATCAATAACTCAAAAAATAGCAGTTGCTGGAGAGGGTGTGGCAAAAAGGGAACACTTCTACACTGTTGGTGAGAGTGCAAACTAGTGCAACCTCTGTGGAAAACAGTGTGGCGGTTCCTAAAAGCTCTAAATATCGACCTCCCATAAGACCTCACAATCCCCCTACTGGGAATATACACTGAAGGACTCAAATCACTCTATAAAAAAGATACCTGCACACGTATGTTTATCGCAGCATTGTTCACAATAGCAAGAACCTGGAAGCAACCATGCTGTCCATCAAAAGAGGACTGGATTTTAAAAACGTGGTACATATACATAATGGAATACTACACAGCCACAAAAAAGAACAAAATCATGAATTTCGCAGCAACCTGGATGGAACTAGAGTCTATAATACTGAGTGACGTCTCACAGAAACAAAGAACTGAGTATCACATGTTCTCACTCATATAGTAGACTTTGATCATCCAACGTATTACCATAAGAAAATGACTGACAGTGGTGGGAAACTATGAGGGGGTGTAGGGTGATGGGATTAATGGTAGTAGATATCTGTCTGGGGATGGGAAGATACCTCTTATCAACAAGGGTGCCTGAACGAAGCATATTTGTATACCTAACCCTTAACTGTACCCCATAATATCATAATAAAAAATATTGAATATAAAAAAAAACAAAAAAACAAAACAAAACGAAACCTTAACCACGGCAACACATCTGGGCATTGCCTTAGGAAAACCTGTCACAGTGTAAGTGGAATAGAAAAAATAAAAGAATGTATGCTATATTAAGAAGTGCTATAATCCTCTAGAGCTAGGAAAACAAACAAAAATAGATAACAAACAACAGCCACAATTAAAATAATAATAAATTCTAGGCCTCACCAGGAAAAAAAAAAAACTCAACACATGAGTTGCACCTTTTAATTTCCAATAAATACGGGATAATTCTTATAGTTATGAGGGAATCTCTGTTGACTAGCTCACTAGTGGTACATAACGAAATCACATATTTGTTTAGTACTTTATGTTTACAAAGGGTTTTCACGTAAATTATCTCAGTTAGCCCTTATCAAATTTGTGAGACAGGTACAGTATGTATTAAAACAAAATAATAGAATCATAGAATTGAAAGAAACCAAATAACTTTAATTTGCAGGTGAGAATTTCTCTGTAGTATCCCTAACATCTATCTTCTGTCATAATTTCTTTTTCCTTTTTTTCCCTTTTTTTAAAGCATGTTGCCCAGGATGAAGTACAGTGGAGTAATCACAGCTCACTGCAACCTCAAACTCGTGGCCTCAAATGATCCTCCTGCTTCAGCCTCCCGAGTAGCTGGGATTACAGCATAAACAACTGTGCTGGGTTATAATTTATCGACAGGAAATCATAAGCAAAGGCTATGGCGAATAAACAAGGCTTAATTGAGTACTTATTTAAACAGGATCAGCGAAACAGGGCCATAGAAAATTCTACCTCTATCAGCTATTATTTTTTGTTTACTGGAAATTTACAAGCTGCCACTGTCTTTCTATATACAATCTCTTTTAAACTATACATGAGGCCAGGTACAGTGGCTCATGCCTGTAATCCTAGCACTTTGAGAGGTCGAGGCATGAGGACTTCCTGAGCCCAGGGTTAGAGACCAGCTTGGGCAATTAGCGAGACCTCGTCTCTACAATAAATCAAAAACTTAGCTAAGCATGGTCACGCACGCCTAAAGTACCAACTACTTGGAAGGCTGAGGCAGAAGGATCACCTGAGCCCAGCACGTCAGGGCTGCGGTGGTCAGGAGAATGCCACTGCACTCCAGCCTGGGCGACAGAATGAGACTCCAACTCCCAAAAAAAAAGTTCAAAGCTAGTCAGTTGCGGTGGCTCACGCCTCTAATCTCAGCACTCTGGGAGGTGGGGACGAGAGGACTGCCTGAGTCCAGGTTCAAGACCAGCCTGGGCAACTTGGCGAGACCTTGTCTCTACAGTAAACCAAAAAATTAGCTGGGCATGGTAGTGTGCGCCTGTGGCTCCAGCTACTTGGAAGGTTGAGGTGGAAGGATCATCTGAGCCCAGCAGGTTGGGGCTCTGGTGGCCATGAGTGTGCCACTGCAGTTCACCCACAGTGACAGAGTGAGACTCCTACAAAAATAAAATAAAATAATATAATAAACTCTACAACAACCTTTTAGGAATAGCTAATAGCTCCTGAATTGTTAGAAATGTTTTGCTTGAAAGTATTTTTTACCAAATTATTTAATGGCCTTTAAAATCTATTTAAATGCAGTGGCATATGCCAGTAGTCTTAGCTACTCAAGAGGCTGAGGTGAGAAGATCACTCAAGCCCAAGAGTTTGAGGCCAGCCTGAGCTACGTAGCAAGACCCTATCCAAAACAAAACAAAACTATTTAAATGGAGAAATTCTAAGAGTGCATGTTGAACAGTAGGCATAGCTAAATATAAGGTATAATTATTCCCATTTTATACATGAGAAAAATAAGTGAATTAGTCCTAGTTCTATTTAGGAAGTAACGGGATGGGACTAGAACACAGATCTTCAATCTATTAATCCACTATTAACTCCATTCCACATTGCAAAGTAGGTAAATTACAATGCATTTTAATAGATATAAACACTTTAAAATCCTTTAAATTTGCAACAAAAATAAAACTACGTGGCTCTGATTATAGTGCTTAATATAGCCAAGTCTGAGTTGAACGAGAATTATAAACATAAAAAATTCAAGGCTTTTACAAATTAACAATCTAATGACCAATTCAATATAGTGTTTGGTCATTGCAGCAACTGATATAGTATACTTATGAATTACTACAAAACCAGGCGCAAACAGCCAGTGTCTGCTGCCCTCCTCTGTCTTTCTCTTCTCTCTCCATGGACACCACAAAATAACAACATCAATCTTTGGTATTAAGTAATAAATAACTATGGAAGATAAAGAGAAATGTAAAAAAAATCTAGATTTTTAATTAATTTTCCCACAGATTATATGTACTTTTTAGTATGCTTAGTCTATGGAAAATCATAAAGTAGGCAAAGCTTTCTTTAAAATCAGGTCACCTTCACATGTTATCTCTATATCAAAATTTGTTCGACTCATCTTGTTATATCAATATGACATCATGGTGATATTAACTTTGATCACTTGGTTAAGGTAGTGTTTTCCAGCTTTCCCCATATTCTTTTTTTGGAAGTGAGTGAGCTCAGAATTGGGGATGAGGTTTAACTCTACCTCCCAAAGGGCACTTTACCTCTTCCTAGAAGCCCCTAACTCCAGTCTAGTCTTTTGGAAAACATTATCATATAAACTCAAACTGAAAAACCTCCAGCCAGAGCTCCTAAAGACTGTTAAGCTCATAGGAAACAAGGAAAGGTTGAACAACTGTTATAGACCACAGAAGAATAAGAAAACATGATGCAATATCAAATCCTGGATTATATTCTGGAACAGAAAACATTAACAGAAAAACTGACGAAATCCAAATTAAGTCTGGAATTTAGTTAACATTAACAAATCAACACTGATTGGTTTCTTAGTTTTGTCAAACATATCATGATAATGTAAGATGTTAACTTTAGGGGAAATGGTATAAGGTAGATGGGAAAATTATCTTTGCAGCTTTCCTGTAAATCTAAAATTATCCACAACTAAAAAGTTTATTTTTTTAATCTGTGCAAGATTAGGCATGTATAAGTTCATTCATTACCTTGTTGACTGTAAGACACAGGGAAAAAACAAAACAAAAACTGTTTTTCCTACTTTCAACATTCACCACAACACTTCTGACACCAGACAGGGATCTCTGCACATACCAAGCAAGCAATTCTTTAGCAGACACCAACTGGATGCCCTATAATTCAATCAATTCTGACACTATTTACCTGGAGATAGCATCAGATCCCACAGGTTATGGGCTCAGTACCAAAAGACTGCCCTCCACTTTCAGATGCCAATTGCCAAATCCCAGGTTGTAACTTGTACTTCTGACCAACCTGCTATAAATTGGGGAAGTGGGAGGGGTCCCTTGACTCTTTCCTCAGGTTCAATTAATTGACAAGAGCTACTTACAGAACTCAGGCAAACATTTTATTTACTACTGTTGATTTATTACAAAGGATATTCTATTTATTTATTTATTTATTTATTTGTTTGTTTGTTGAGTTGAGTTGGAGTCTCACTCTGTCGCCCAGACTGGATTGCAGTGGCCACTCCCGGCCACCGCAGCCTCAACCTGCTGGGCTCCGGCGATCCTTCCGCCTCAGACTTCCAAGGAGCCAGAACTACAGGCGCGTGCTACCACGCCCGGCTGATTTTTTGATTTATTGTAGAGATGAGGTCTCACCAAGTTGTCCAGGTGGGTCTCGAACCCATGGGCTCAGGCAATTCACTCACCTTGGCCTCCCAAAGCGCGGGATTACAGGCTGAGCCACCGAGCCCGGCCTACAAAGGATATTTTAAAGAACACAAATGAACAGTCAGATGAAAGGACACACAGGGTGGGGTTTGGAATGGTCCCAAGCACAGGCGCGTCTGTCCCTGTGGAGTTAAGAGTACACTACCCTCCCCAGCACAAGGGGGTGTTCTTATTCACCAACCCAGAATTTCCCTGAACCCAGTCTCTTTCTGAGTTTTTATAGAGGCTTCATTATGTAGGCACGATGGAGTAAATCATTGGTCATTAGTAATCAACTCAACCTTCAGTCCCTCTCCCCTCCCTGGATATAGGGATAAGTGGGGGTGGGACTCAAAGTTCTACCCCTCTAGTCACATGGTTTGTTCCCTTGGCAACTAGCCCTCTCATCTGGAAGCTATCTCATTACGAACAAAAAGACACTTACCACTATGGAGAGTCCAAGAGTTTTAGGAGCTATATGTCAGGAAACAGTGAAGAAGAGCAAACGTATTATTTCTTATTATGCATCACAATATCACTCTGACCAGCTCCTACAATTCTACTCTTTCCTCAATACACTCCAGTCACACTGGTCTCCTTGTTATTTCTCAAACACACACCAATTATGCACGTACTTCAGGCCCTTTTTGCATCATTTCCTCTGCCTGGAATGAATTTTCTTCAGGTAGTCATAGGGTTCATACACTGACTGCCTTCAATTCTCTGCTCAAATGTAACATTAGGGAGGATTTTCTTACCCACTGTCTTCAAAAAAGCACTTCCTTATCATCTTTTTTATGACTTATTTGTGAATGATTATGTCTTTCTTGCCCGCCACAGGGACCCAGTCAGTTCTGCTATCTTCAGCACCCAGAACAGCACCTAGTTTATAGCAGGCACTCAATAAGTTATTTGTTGAATGAATGGATGATCTTATATTAAAAACAGACAAAAGAAATATCCTTAAGGAATATCTACATTTTAACAAGAAAACCTTAAACGAAAGAAATAAGCCTCTGGCGTTGCAATTTTAGATATCACTATTAGCCAGTAGAGGTATTTACAAATGCAACAAAACAGTCTTACAAAACCACCCTTTGAAATCATGTGTAGATCATTATTTATTTCATCTAGTCCTAAGGCCCATTCCATTCTTTAGTAAGATCCTCACAAATCCGTAGTACACAGGAAGTTGGCTACAGGTTATTCCCCATTCCTGTGTTACAATGAAAAAAAAAAAAAAGGGAAGAAAGTGAAGGGAATCAGTTTAAAAGTGGAGAGAAGTCTTCTAGTTTTGGTTCTACTTGCAAGAATCTTGGAAGTGACCACTCTGACCAAACTGAAAAAACAACTCTTAGATCCTTGAGAAAAGTAAGGTCACAGCTGCTCCTAAAATTGGAGAAAAAGACAAGTGTATATAGAGAATCACTAAACATGCCCAAGCAGAAGCCTCCATAGGAACCAGTGCTGGAGTGGGAAAACTGGAACTATAATTGACACACTGCTGGAGGCTAGGTGCAGAAAAGTCTGACAGTCCAAAACTCCAGGAAGACCCAGTCAGAGGGAAACCCCATATATAAGTTTTACCTCCAGAATTTCTACCAGATTCTCACAGTGAATATGAGAGAGAACCCCCACATGTTATCTGGCAGGGGTAGGAGAAAAGCAACCATGTTGAATTTGAAAATGGCAGAGCATTCTGTTTTTCTTAACAAGGTCTGCCTTTAGGAGAAACTAGTTAACTAGTATAGACTGCGAGGGTTTATCAGAGCCTAACTGACCTGGGGGAAGGGAAATACCCATCTCTAGCCCACTCTAGCCTTCTTGTCCCACCTAAAGGGGAAGAAGAAAACAAAAACCTGAGAAATACTTGTGAAACTCACAGTCCAGACTGACTAAAAGAATGAGATCCAATTATATGATTATAAATGCTTCCCCTAACCTCACACCTTATCACCAATTAGTAATGTCAGAAGTAAAACAGGGGCCATCACTACAGATCTCATGGTCATTAAAAGGATAATAAAGGGAACACTATGAATAACTCTATGCCTACAAATTTGATAACTTAGATAATTATTATTAGATAACTTAGATCAATTCTTTGAAATCTGCCAAAACTCACACAAGAAATAAACAAAATGAATAGGCCTATATCTATTACAGAAATTGAATCAATAACTAGTAACTTTCCAAAATATAAAGCACCAGGCTCAGATGGGTTCACTGGGAATGCTACCAAATATTTAAGGCAAGAAATTATACCATTCATCTACAGTCTCTTTTAGAAGATAGAAGTATAAGTAGACAGAATACTCCCTAATTCATTCTATGAGATCACTATCACCCTAAGATCAAAACCAAACAAAGATATTACAGGAAAAGAAAACTACAGACCAATAGCTCTCATGATCATAGATGTAAAACTCTTCAACTAAATAATGGCAAACCAAGTCCAACAATGTATAAAAAGAATTATACATCATGGCCAATTGGGATTTAACCCAGAAATGCAAGATTGGTTCAACATTCAAAAATCAGGCACGGTAGCTCACATTGGTAATCCCAGTACATTGGGGCCAAGACAGAAGGAGTCTCTTGAGCCCAGGAGTTTGAGACCTGCCTGGGCAATATAGTGTGACCTCAGCGCTACCAAAATAAAATAAAATAAAATAAAATAAAAAAGCCAATTAATGTAATCCATCACATCAACAGGCTAAAGCAGAAACATCACATTACCATATCAACAGATGCAGAAAAAGCATTTGATAAAATACAACACCCATTATGATAAAAACTCAGTTAACTAGAAATAGGGGAGGACTTCCTCAACCTGAAAAAATAATCCATAATACCTACAGCTAGCATCACACTTAATGGCAAAAACTAGCTTTCCAACTAAGATCAGAAACAAGACAAGGATAGCCTTGCCTCTCACCACTCCTTTTCAACATTATACTTAAAGTCCCAGATGATACAATAATACAAGAAAAATAAGTAAAAAGTATACTGACCAGGAAGGAATAAATAAAACTGTCTCCGTTCACAGATGACATGACTATACAAAATCTGAAAGAATCAACAAAAAAAACTTCTGGAACTAACAAGTAATTATAACAGGGTTGCAGAAGACAAGGTTAATATACAAAAGTCAATCACTTTCCTACCTACTGGCAATGAACAAGTAGAATTTGAAATTTAAAATATAGCACCATTCACATTTAGCACCCTCCAAAATGAAAAACTTGGGTATAAATCTAACAAAATACATACAAGATCTGTATGAGAAAAACTATAAAACTCTGTTGAAAGAAATCAAAGAGCTAAATTAATGGTGATATATTCTGTGTTCATGAATTGGGAGACCTGATATTGTTAAGATGTGAGTTCTTCCCAACGTGACCCATAGATTCAATACAACCCCAATCAAAATCCCAGCAAGTTTTTCTACAAATTCTAAAAACTGATTCTAAAGTGTATATGGCAAGGCAAAAGACCCACAATTGCCAAAACAATATTGAAGGAAAACAACAACACTGGAAGATTAACACTACCCAATTTCAAGACTTACTATAAAACTATAGTAATCAAGACAGTGTGGTATTGGAAAAAGAATAGACAAATAAATCAATAAAATGGAATACAAAACCAGAAATAGACACACAAATATAGTCAACTAATCTTCGACAAAAGAGCAAAGGCAATACAATATAGAAATATAGTTTTTCATCAAATGGTGCTGGGAACAATTGGAAATCCACATGCAAAAAAATTAACCTAGACACAAAACTTTATACCCTTCACAGAAATTAACTCAAAATGAATCAGAAATTTAAATATAACTTGTGAAACTATAAAAGTCCTGGAAGACAACACAGAAGAAAATCTGGATAACCTTGGGTCTCATGATGACTTTTTATTTTTATTTATGTATGTATTTATTTTTTTTTGAGATGGGTTCTCACTCTGTCACTGGAGTGCAGTGGCATGATCACAGCTCATCGCAGTCTCAACCTCCTGGGCTCAGGTGATCCTTCCACCTCAGTCTCCTGAGTAGCTGGGACTACAGGCATGTATCACCATGCCTGGCTTTTTTTTTTTTTTTTTTTTTTTTTTTTTTTTTTTGAGTTGGAGTCTCACTGTCACCCAGACTGGAGTGCAGTGGCCGCTCTCGACCACCGCAGCCTCGACCTGCTGGGCTCCGGCGATCCTTCCACCTCAGCCTTCCAAGTAGCTGGAACTACAGGCGCGCGCTACCATGCCCGGCTGATTTTTTGATTTATTGTAGAGATGAGGTCTCACTTGCCCAGGCGGGTCTCGAACCCGCGGGCTCAGGCAATCCGCTCACCTCAGCCTC